>JAVCKT010097884.1:0-11239 GCA_032273925.1 Rhynchotus rufescens
TCCCTCTCTCCCTCTCTCCCTCTCTCCCTCTCTCCCTCTCTCCCTCTCTTGTAGTCATCTCCTTTTCTTACTGTAACCATTTGCTTAAGAACATATTGCCCCTTGCAGGGAATGAGGGAGTGTTGATGAGTGTAACGTGAGAGCCTGCGCTCCCGTGGCCAGCCTGCTGGTATTCCAATTAGGAGCATGTTTAAGATATTAAGATAATCGCCCATTTTGCTCCACGTATGAGAAAATGCATTCAGCAAGTACAATAATGCCATTGTCCCCTCCCGTGAGATGGCAAGGGGGTTATTGGAGCCATTTGGAGAAACAGTCCCTGGAATGCACAGGGAGGCAGGCGGGGGAAGGCAAAAGCCGGAGGAGGCAACGGGCTTGGAAGAGCCTCCACGTTCCCGGCCTGCGGGAGGAGGCTGCGTGAGGTGGGAAGCAGCCGTGCTCCGCAGGGAAGGGCCGTGTGGAAGCTGCCTCTAACCCTCGTCCAATGGGCAAGGAGAAGGGAGCGCGAGGGACCGGTTTTCCTGGGGCTGTCACTGAGATGGATCCGGAACAACCGCGCTCGGCGACCTCATTTTGCTGCAGGTATGTTCAAGGGGAAATGGTTCCAGTGATGAAGGGGTCAGGGAAAAAGCATAGGTGCAAACCTGGCATTCAGCACGTACTTAGCAATAGCCCTAACGTTTTTGTGACACTGACTTAAAAACCACAAAGTCCTGGTGAAAATTACTCGCAACACAGATGCTGTGACACTTACTACAGACCCAAAGATCTGCTGCTGAGGAGGGCTGTGTTTAGCCAGAGAGAAGATAAAGACATTTTTACAGTTGTTGATGTTTATTTGCTCTATAAATATCGAGACATGGTTCCTTTTGGCCGGCCCATGGATCTGATTAATTTGTTTTTCAGTGTCATTTCTGTGACTATAAACTCCGAGGTGACTTAGAGTTGCAACACACAGCAAGCACAGCTGCTAAAAATAGACCCCAGTGACATAATATACACAGCAGCGTCTGACCACAGCGTTCACTGCACCTCAGCACCCTGAAATCCCTGTACGTAGACAGGCTCGTGTGTTTGGAGGCACAGAAATCTGCTGCAGTCTGGAATGATCACATCCAAATAACAGGGTGAAGGGGACAAGAGGAAAGGAATATGTCTAAGGGGAATCCTGAGCTGCTGGGCAGACACGTGGCCACACACTGCCCTGTCCCATAGGGATGGGAGGGAAAGTGTTTTCCCTCAGGAAAGTTAGGATTCCAGCCTTTTCAATGTTGCACAGCAGTAATTTCAGCTCTGAACAGCTATTAAAATAGCATCCTTTGAAATCAAAACAGCAGAGAAAGAAAAGGGTGTGATGGGAATCAGAACGATGTGAATTTGAGGTATTATTTCTTGCAAAGTCACATGCGTAGAAATAAATCTAACCAAACAGGGTAAAAATTTCCTCTTTTCTGTAAGTGGGCTGAAACCTTATTTATTTATTTATTTCCTTTCAGGTTGCTTAAACTCCCTTAAAGTTATCAGATATTAATCAATTCAGAAAAGCCCGCCCAGGGCAGGGCACAACTGTCCTGGGGAGCAGCACAGGGAGCCCTTGGGGACCTTTGGAGCAGGGCAGGTGGGGCAGAGCCGGTGCTGCGCTGACTCCCAGCTGATCCCCTTTGGATCACGGAGCTAAGACTGAGCTCAAGAGGAGTCAGGGAAGGACTGGGAAGTGGGAGAGGAGTTGTCGCTTTTTATACGAGTGAGAAGTAAAAACAGAGGAGGTCAGAGCAGAGATTATGACTTTTTCTACCTGAGCATTAGAATATTTAAGTGTAACTCTTGCCTTACAAGCCCATGTGGTTCCAGCTCCTCTAAAATATACTGGTGTGGCGCAGTTAACAGGACCTGCTGCCTCATGAGTTACTTTTTGGCATCGCAACGCGGAACAGTTTGTGACTTTGAGGCTTAGGTGGGCATTATCTCACATAGCAATGCAGATTATACCGTTCTGTTTGGCACGTTTGGGTTCTCTGACCGGGAAATGAAAGACATTGCAAAGGAAAAGCATACAGAGTCTGGGTGTTTGCAAGCCAAGTCAATATTTATAAGCAGCAAGGATGCCAGTCAGCGCATGGGGATTTGGCAGAGGTCTCAGCTATCAATGGTCTTGCCCCATTTTGTTCAAGTGGCTGCTACTTGAAGCAACTTGTCCAAGTGACATCATCAGTAAAAACAGTTAAAAATAATTAAAAAAAAAAATGTGGTGGTAACCAGTGTTTTCTTCCTCTTTGGCAGCTCCCATCCTCCTGTCCCTGCGGAGAGGCAGCAGTTTGCTGGCTGATGCTGGGGAAGTCAATGGGGCGACGTCAGCTGGCGACCTGGCAGCGTGGTGTGAGTGTCCCGAGGTGAGCACAGCTCTGGAACCCAAACGTGAGCAACGCAACGTCTGGGCTTAGCCACTACAGCATGAGTTTAGTTACTGTTCTGCGCTTAGGGTCTGCATCCTCCTATTTATCTGCCTACAGCACAAATTCAGCTGCCATACAGTGCTGTAGGTGACCAGCTGGAGTCCTCTCCTTGCCCTCTCCTTCCCAGTACTTCCCGCATGTGTCTCTTGATCCAGGCTCTGGTCCAGGTGCTAATCAGGCTCCCATTATCCCAGAGGATCTCAGAGCAGGTGCTAGCAGGTGCATGGAGATTGCCCATGTATGGGGAAAATGTAGCCTGTCCTTGACATGACCTAACTGATGTATCCCATTCCTCCTGGACAACCTTCCTGTCTCCTGCACATCCAGCAAGTGTTGCCAGAGCCATTCCTGCTGTATTGCTTCCTGTGTGCAGGGAGCTATTTGTATGAGGAGTGTTTACAAAACCACAGCATATGAGGTGGTCGTGCTCTGGATTAGTTTAATGGCGCTGCGGTAACCTGCAAGACAGCTTCCCAGCTGGTAAATCATGTTTACACAGAGCAAAACAAATACACTTTCTTATTGCTCTGGTTGTTTTACATCTGGTTGCTTAGCATTGTTCCCAGCTCATGTCCAATTTTCAGTGCTTCAGCAAGATTGCCAACCGAGCTGGCCAAAAATCAATTTAATAGAGATTTAAAAAAAAAAAAAACAGATTAGATATAACAATTATTGATGGGATACACAAGCATATCAATTTGGAACCTAGTCAAAGTCCTCAGAGCGATCAACTGTACTCATTAAAGGTCAGAGTTGTGAATTTGCCCCAGCGTCATCAGCAAAGATTTGAATGTGGCCTAGAGTGGTCAAAAGAGATTTTCCTTGCAAAATTTCATGTGAAAAGATTAAAAGATAAAATTGATGTCAATAGGAACTGAGTATCACAGTTTTCTCTCCAGAACTTCAGTTTGTGCCACAAACCCATGTGGTTTTTCTTTTATTCTAGAGGAGAGAAAAGGAGAAAAAAAAAAAAAAAAAAAAAAAAAAAAAAAAAAGAATCTTTGTCCTAACAGTAAATATATTTAAAGATAGTCTTCAAGCAGAAGCCCCCCACGTCATACAGATGGAAATGCCAGTGAAACTGATACTAGGTTTTGATTTGATAGCATTCAGTTGTGCAGGAATGTGAGTATTTACTTAGACATGATTGCCAAAGACATTTTTAATTCTACGCTCTGGGAAGGGAGTTTGTGCTCCGCAGACATCCCTCCCTCATGCACCCTAGATCCCAGCAGTGACAGGATTTAAGCGAGGTTTCATTAAGATATTCCCTTGGCACTCAGGGAGATCTTCCACCAACAAACAAACTGGTTACCCAGTAGTGCTGCAGAAGAGACACTTTGCTGAGAGCTGTCACCCTTGGGAGTTGACCTGTCACTTTCAATGTGTGCCTGTCAAAACGAGCCGTCACATTTTGCCCTCAGCCTGCCTGTCACAGAAGTCACTCACACGAGAAGGACCTGGAGGGCTGTAGCAGGCAGGGGCCCTTCTGGTGACACCGCGGCTGGGCCAGTGCTCTGAGGATGCGGGACCTCCTGACCTGCCCCGGCGGAGCACAAGTGGGAGCCTTTCTCAGGGCAGAAGGAGGCTCGGAAAGATTCCTCTGGGCAGGGTGCTGTGTCCCTCGGGCAGCTGGGAGCCCCGGCTGCCCCCAGCGCTCCCCTGGAGAGCCTTTCCTGGGATCTCTGCGGGTGAGGGCGCTTGGAAAAACATCCAAGAGAAGTGCAGTGCTAGTGCTGCATTGGGTAAGAGCAGCTGCTGCTGTTTTGACTAATGCAAATAGATGGGTGGGGGTTCTTAGCAGTGAAAAGGCCCTTCGGATTAGACACTGCATTGCTCTAGTGCTGAATCTGGAGGGATCTGGTGTTCTTCTTTCCATTGCTGAAATACAGCAGCGGCTTTGGGAGGAGGTTGCGTATTATATGAATGCAGAATAACATTTGCAATATGTACAAGACTGTTACCTCAGTTATTGTTTACTGGAGGGTATCAGTTTCCCCATCCCTAGCACATTAGTTTGCAGGAAAGGAAGAGTTAAAATCCTAGCTGCCACTGTTTGCACCTTGTTGGGCCAGCAGTTTGCCTGATAAAGGAGCTGTGACCTCCTCGCCTCTAGAGGAAAGTCCAAAGATACCTTCAGAAATTATTAGGACCAGAAAGCAGAAGTGCAGGAATCTACATGAGGAGGCAGCCTGGGGCATAGCGGCCGAAAGGACGTTGTGACCTGGCAGAGGCCTGTGACTATGAAAGAGAGCTTAGGTCTTGGCTCATCGCTTTGCAGTGCCCTTCGACCATGAGGATGAGTGTAAAGCCTCGATACATTTAGCAGAGGAGAACATGGGTTTTGAAACCCCAGCCACAAGATGCCTCCTTTGAGTGCCCTGAACTGGATCTTGTTGAATCTGAAGATTTCGTGCCACAAGTGCAATGCTTCCTGCAATCCCTCTGATGCCAGAGAAAATGCCTTGCCTATCATCTTTACTGTTAAGGCCTGGATTTCCTGTACGGAGCAAGTCCTCACACAAAAACACAGAAAATGCTTGAAAGAGGGAGCAGAATGTGCTCAGACTGTGAAGCAGCTGATCTAAAGGCAGTGAGACCCGTAGGGAACCCAGGTCCACAATAGTCGACATTTGAGACAGGAAATGATGGTTTACTTAACTAAATGAAAACTGCCAGGGAATTTAGACAAGGGAAATGAAATTACTAGGGGCACTGTTTAGTTAAGTAAGACACGAAGGCTAAACCTCCTATGACTGTGGGAAATAGTGTGAGATATTTAATAGCTCTAAGTGCTGGTGGCCTCTGCTTTGTGATTCATCTAAAAGACAGATCAGGTGGACAGGAGACCACCGGAGGAGCTGTCCTGCTTCTCATCACCATGAATTCTTGCAGTGTTAATGCTTCTTACTCCCAGGTTCACACACCTGTGTTTGTTTCTACATCATGAGATGTAATAGCATTTTTTCTTTTTTTTTTTAAAATGTTTCATTAAAAATACTTTTGAACACATATTCTAGTTACAAAACATTTCTAGTCAGATGATGGCTTTTCTTTCAGCACTTTTCTTCACTCCTCTTAGCCGCCCACAGTAAAATCTGGAATCAGTCGCCAGTGGTGGCAGGGAACAACACCCAGGAGCCTGACTTCACTAGAGCATCTGGCTGCAGAAACCAAGCTGAGAGAAGCAAGTCAGACAGCCATGGGAGTAAAGAGAACAGCACAGTATGAAAATATTCTTTATTTTTCTCCTGATACCCAGGGTTCTTAGAGGTTAGAAACGGAGACATGTATGGCCTGACGTGCCCAGCCTGCCCTGCAGGCTGCTGCAGTTGTACCCAGCCCGGGATGGCCTGTCCAAGCTGAGCAGGTACCTGCTTTTACCCGGCCTGCTCCGTGGGCAGAGTTTGACCAGCACCCACCTGGCAGCACTGCCGAGAGCTGTGGCCAGAGGGGAGCTACGTGTTGTTGCTCCTGGGGTTGCTTCCAGCCCAACAGCGTCGCTGCGACTGTGCAGATCCTTGTGGCAGCACAAACGAAGGCATAGAAAGTCCGGCGGCACTTCCCAAGAGGGAAGACTCTCTGGGGAAGTGGCAAAAGTGTCCAGGAGGGTCCACAAGTGCCTGCTCAGGCTATGCCTGCTGCCTCCTTCCTCCCCATATCTCACTCTGCTTCATTACTGCACTGAATATCCCCGTTGGTCCTGCTAGAGCAGAGGGCTTCACAGGGGACTGAGCAGATGACACCAAACCATCTCGTGCTGAGCGCCACCAAGTCACCGCAGCCTTGGACAATCAATCAACTGATTTTGTGTTATTTATATTGCCCTAAAGGCAGCGTTTCAGGACTTGAAAAGTATGGATTAGAAAAGCTGACAACTCTTTCCGCTCAGGCTGTTTAATAATGTTGTACAGGCCTTGTTTGAAAAGCCTGCTTTCAAGGGAGGGAATATATCCAATCTGCAGGCTGGCTTCTCCCTAAATTACAGTGAACAAAAAGTCTTCAAAATATTTAGAATCTGATTTAAGCCAACAAAGTCAAGGAAATGGGAGTTAAAACTCAAACTCTTGCTCGGCACACTGTTTGTAGTTCATCCAGTGGTAATGAGCCGGATTCTTGCCTGGTATAAGTGGGCATAAATCCACTAAAGCCATGCAAGAATGTTGATTTATGCTTGCTACAAATCTTGCCTTTATTGAAGTATTTCACAGTAAGCCCCAATCCTCTTTGCCTTGCTCATTTATTGGAATGGAATTAGCTTTACCAAGGTATGCTCAGAGAAAATGGATTGCTTTTCCCTTGAATATTTTGTACCAGAATAAAAAGGTGGTATCTTTCAACATAAAACTGTTAATAAGCTATTTTTTGCTGAAGAAAATTCCAAAACAATAATACCATTTGTTGCAATGCCACAAGCTATTTATTTCTTTTTATTTATTCTCTTTATTAAGGTTACACCAAGTAAGTATGAGATGCTTTATAAATACCAAGCTCCTTCCAGGAAATCTGAGATAAATTTGAAGAATGGAGACTGAAACAAGTTAAACGTAATCACATTAAAGCTTAAATATATGCAGCTTTATTTAATGAAAGTCTATTGGAATGAACAAACCCTCACCTTTGCTTACCTGAAACCGCATTCCTCCAAGTGACCTCCCTTTCTTTAGAGCCACGTCCCTTCCATGGGGCTCTGCTTCTTCACCAAGGCTGAGCAGCGTGCAATGTGCCAGACTTTCCAGAAAATAATCGGGAATTTATCTAATTCATTTTAAATATAATGGTGTTTTCAGACTGTATTAGCTGTATTAAAGATATAGCTTATCAGGGTCGAGAGCCGTGCTGAGAACACTGCATGTGAGATTCCAGTACTGCCAAGCGCTCAGTATGGGGGCTACGCTCGGAAAGATGGAGCTCGTGTAGCGGGTAGCAGCGTGTTTGTTAAATTCTGCTTCACATAGGAAGGGATCAGCCTATAGTGGGGTTTCGGTCTGCACTCGCTTTTGGTGAGTTTGCTGATGCTGTCAGCAGTGCTGAGTTTGCACTGAATTGTTTACAGCCTGGCCCCCAGGCACAGACTCCTCCTCCAGCACGAGAGCAGAGCCGCGGGGAACCGCCAGCGGAACACGAGGGTTGGCGGGAATGAGGTGTAAGCGTCGGTGTGTGGGTGCAAAATCAGCAGGAAAGAGCCAGAGGGCTAAAGGAATGGCAGGAGCAGGCCATTCTCAGTGACCTGAGATGGGTCACTGACATTGCCACACACTCTGTGAGCCTCCCAAGGTACCCAGACCTGCAAAACCAAGAGCTAGGATGAAGCATCGGGGACCTGAGGGCACTAAGAGGTCTCAGTGGCCCTGGCAGGCCCCATGGGGCGCCCTACCCATGCAGCCTGCCCAGGGGCTCCTTGTAGGCTCCTGCCTGGGCAGCTCCTCCTGCTGGGAGCTCTTCTGCAGCCTTGTGCACGTGGAGCAGTGGCTGAACACAGTGCAGGAGAGAAAGCCGGAGGGAAATGGATTGGAAAGAAAGTCCTTCCCGCCCATGGGGCCTTGCATTGAACCTTGCCACAGCAATTGAACCTGAGCAAAGCGAAACCCCCGAGATAATGGGCTCATCTGATAGAGAGCCACAGATTCTTTTGTGCCTGTGATTCTGGAGTTTGTTCCCCGATAATGCTCAAGCGGCTGGGTCTCTTCATCTTGGAGGGTAGGGGGACCCAGTGCAGGGATTTGTTAACCCACAGGTGTTTGCTCAGGGCTGGAAGAGGCTTGGGTGAAGAGGGGCAATAGGTAGAGGGACTGAGTTTTGAGCAGCGGTTAACTTCAGGTTGCTTCCATCCGGCCCTTAGCATGTTTTCATTTTCATGTACAGAGCAGTGGAGTCCCATAAAAACAGCTGGGAGTTTAACTTTCAGAAATGCCAAGGCCCCACAAACTGAAGTGGATCTGCAAATCAGGCTCTTAGCGCTGTTTGGAAAATAAGTCCAAATATTTCAGTGAGTGTTTGACAAGAAAATGCTTTGGCTCCAGAGCAACACGAGGAAACGTCCAACGCGGTCGATCTGCTTCAGACGCCGCAGCCATCTGCGGCGGCGTGTGGCGAGCACGCGTTTCGCACCCGCGCGGCGTCGGTGGGGACGAGGCGCTCGCAGGCGCCCGGTGAAACAGGTAAACCTCCACTCTGCTCCTGCTGCTGTATTTGCTTCCAGGCTCGGAGGCTCCCTGCGCGGGAGCCGCTCGCTGCAGGGAGGCGATCGATGCCTGCGGGGCCGCGCGCCGGTGCCCGCTGCGCGTGCAGCCGTGCAGCACTCGGCCCTGCAGGCCCCGCGGCTGCCGTGGCAAGGGCGCGAGCGCCACCTGCTTTCCTCCCAGCCTGCATCCCGGAAAAGCAGCGGCACCCATGGAAGTCTTGGGAAAGGCCCCCCTGGTACTCACCCCTGGGCGCTGGGACTGAATTCCTGCCGCAGCTTTGTAACCTGTGCCGTTGCGCTCAGCTCGTGCGTCTGGCTTGTGCCTTTGCTCTCGGGCCTGCCTCTCTGGTGTCGGTCGTTCACTTCCATTGCATCCTATTTATCATCTTGGGAAGGGAGGTTATTCTCATAAAACTATTTTTTGCCTCCTGTTCTCCATAATTTTGATGAATGTCTTGCTTACTTAACTAGTTCTAATGTAAAGCTGTTCATCGCTTATCTAAAGCAGTCCCTTTATCTATAGCAGTCTCATATCTATATATACCACATATTATAGTTTCTTCCCCATATACATTTTTGGGGATTTTTGACATACTTAAGCAGCAGACACCTTCAAAGCAATTTACCTAGCTAAACTTCTGAATTTAGGCTCCTTATTTCTTTCTTAATCTTAATTCTTCTCTTGGTAAGAGAACTGCTATTACACTAACCGTATTATTTAGTATCATAATTCTCACTTCTTCCTTCCAAACCTACTCTTCGTCTATGTTTATATCATTAAGCAGCAATATTATTTTCCTCAGTGGTGGCTTGATCTGATAGCCAGTCTGTAGGACCCAGTTCTTCCTAAAGAGCAGTTCAGCCGCGGACGATGGACGTGCCTGAACGCTGCCAGGGCCGGAGCTCCGCGTCACCAATGGCTTGGTGGGGCACTGCTGTTCTTGCTTGTGCTTATCCCTGTCCTAAGAAGTCTCTGCTTAAAGCATGAGACTGAAAACAATCCTGAGAAACCCAGTACAGTCATTGGGAATCTCTCCCAAGTAAGACCTGTGGTGTTTATTTTGTGGACTCTTCAGTGTTTCTATCTCCAGTGTAAAGTGATGTAAAGGGATATTTTGCGACTGCTGTGGATTGGAAGCGTGTGTCGGATCACCGACAGCCTTAGAGCACCTGCAGAAGAACCCAGTCTCTCCATGAGTTTGCCCAGCCTGCATCTGCACCTCCCTGATGAGCTCAGCCACGAGAAAACCAGTCTAGTCACCCACAAGATAGCGCAGTAATTAGTATCAGCCACATTAATTTGCCTCCAGTAGATCATGCCAAACAGTGGCTGGAGAAGAGAACTGGAGGTTTTACAAGGAGTTGGGTTGTCCGTCCTGAAGAAAAGCGGATCAGGGAGGCCTGTTGGAGTGCCCAGCAGGGCCCTGGCGAGGGAGGTGGCAGTGGAGTCGCCTCCTCGCCGGCCGAGCAGGCTCAGGGAGCAGAGACCCGGAGCAGGGACGCTGGGAACAACTTCCTCCCCGCGCAGCTGAGGGCGCGCCAGGACAGTGGCTCTGCAGAGGGTCGGCCCTGCCTGGGCTCTTCCTAAGCACAGGCTGGGAGCTGCCTGTCAGCAGTGGCCAAAATGCAGTTCCCTGGTTTGGGGGCCAGGAGGAGGCAGGAAACACATCCAGGCCCGTTTTTCTACCAGAGCCAAAAGCCATCATCGCAACACCTCAGTTTGATAGCTACATTATATACCTTGTGAGTAACAGCTCGTTATCACCCTGGGGCTCTTGCCTTCTATTTGTTTAATCCATTATTTAAAAAAAGAAAAGAAATCTCCGTGTTCAATAATTCCGCTTAAAGGCAGCTATAATGCAGGCTGGCGCGGCGCCTCGCAAATCCGGTGTACGAGGTGCGCTCAGCCGTCCAGCCCCGCTCCTTTCCAGTTCACACTGGGATTTGCCAGCGCCGAGGCCGTTGAGGGTCTGGAGAGCTCTATCTTGGGCACTGGGATGATCTGGTTTGTTTAATCAAGGCTTTGCTGGAACACCCATTTCGCTCAGTGCCTCGGGGATGCTGGATGGGAAGCGGGAAGGGCAACTCCTACAAATATTACTCATTCCGACAGTGCTAAAACCCGGGTTCTGAGCAGCATCTCGTGTGTGGCCTCTGCAGACAGCCTGTAATGAGCACTTCGTCCTTTCGGCACCGAAACACGCTGAAGCTGAGGCTGAAAGGGTTAGGAACACTAGTTTCTTAGGTTTTCTATGTCTTTTTCAAAACACTTGCAGTCCTAAGCAATTCCCCAACAGAAAGGTGATTAAATATATAAAAATATGTATAACGATAGCAACATCTTCCTGCAACTTTGCCAAAATACGAGTTTTCCGTTCAAGCAGCAGCGCTTGAGGACGGCGCTGAGGAAAGCCGGGTGCGGAGCCCAAAACGGGCGGAAAAGCCGCTTATCTGGGCGGCCGCGTCAGCGCTGCGGGCGCGACTGGGGAGTGACGTCACGGGGCTACAGGAAGGAGAGAAAAGTGGGGAAATAAATCCGCTCCCCCCCCCCCAAAAAAAAAAAAAAAAAAAAAAAAAAAAAAAAAAAAAAAAGGCCCCCCGC
>JAVCKT010097886.1:0-11237 GCA_032273925.1 Rhynchotus rufescens
TAACATTATAATCTTTGCTAGACAAGTGTCTCAAATTGTTTTCTCTATAAATGGGGGAGATAAAAACAAGATTTACATATGGAGCATATTATACACTTATTATTATTATTATTTCTCTGAATATTTGTCAAGGACTGTGCATAAACCCTAGGAGACAGGCAGGGGGAAGCATTCTGTAAACACAACAGAGGTGAATTAACCCAGTGCAGTGTCTGCATGGGCGCCTTACAAAACTCCAGACATTTCCTCAGTCCTGCTGGGATAATTGCAAGTCTGTCAGCTCCTCCTAAACACTCCTTTAAATTTCCATGCCAGTAGGTTCTTAGAGCCAGTGCTTCTTAAGAAAATTATGCCATATATAAGAGTCTTAGAAGCTCTTTGTTGTGTAGTTTCATCTGACTTTCCTGCCCAAATATTTTTCCTTTGTTTTTCAAAGCTTTTTTCCCTCTCTGCAGCTCAATTTCCACCTAATGCAGCTAATATTCAAGCAGAGATTTACCAGGGAGGTAGAGGGGGCCCTAGCCACACACCCACGCTGCCCAGGCTGCAGTGTACTTTATTCCAGGGTGTAGTCACACAGAGCCACAACCTGCCTTCTGAGACCAAGGCTATCTGTGCAGCAGAAAATGCCCAGAGCACCTCAGATCTATTCTCCCGCTCTCCCTCCTTGTCACTGTAGCAGTTCTTCACTATCTACCCAGATGCCAGCGTGCTTTCCTTTGTCCTGCTTCCACAGGGAAAAGAACCATCTGTTCACAGGGAGGATGTAAAGAAGCACCCCAAGTACGCTGAGTATCAGAGCTTCTAACTGCCCTTGCTGCAATATTCTGGAAAACAAAATGTGATTTTTTCTGCATAAAAGTCATCAGCCACCTCAACCCCACCTTTGCACATCTGCTTTGTGTGTTTTTAATAGCCATATCCCTTACCTGAAGTTGTGGTCCCTGTATGTGAGTGCTGAATGCATTTAGATTTTGGCCCAAGTGTCATTTTAAAAGAATAATTATAAACTCCTGCTGAAGACACTCGAAGTGCAATAGCTTTACAGGAGAAGGCAGTGCTCAGAGCTATAAAAATTCAGCAAAGGGGTTACCTGGCAGCGTGTTCAATACCAGCCCACAATTAAAATTTTATCATTAATCTAGTCTTTCAGTTCTTCCAATTCCTATCCAAAGGGAAGCTGTATCTTGTGTTTACAAAACTGGAAAAAAAAAATCTCCACAAGAAGTTTCCCAGGAAATCAGATCTTTTTTCCCCTCTCTCCTAGTACTAAGAGTCTCCAGCTGAAAGCACTGAATAGCTTTTATTCAGGAATGCTGAGAGGATGGGGAAATGCCCATAGGATGGGATGGGATGCTCAGGCTCAAGCCTGAGTGTGTGAGAAATCCAGGTCGTGCTCCAGCCTTTCCTTCAGACCCCAGCCTGTCCCAAACCCGTCCCGGTTTGGCCAGGCCAGCCTCCAGCTGCACAGGCACAGCAGCACCTGGAGGATTTCACAGTTCCTCTACCAAGTGACTTCCATTACTCAGTCCATCTCTTCTGAAAAAATCCCCTCAGACACTGTAAATTGGTGTGTACCTTCTTGACCCTAGTAGAGCAGCTCCTCCGTGGAAGAGGTCCTCAAAGGTACAGGAAATTACAGAAATCTGTTGGACTGCAGCACATTTGATAGTAATATAGGTCACAGATAGCTAAGGTCACAGAGAGCTAAATTTGGACACCATAAAGCAAAACAATTTTAGTCAAATGTGGGTAGCCATTTTACATCACCTTTGTTTTCTAGCCACTGGAACAATCTGTAACCTTGGAAAGCTATGTATTTGATTAATGTAAATTTTATTTCTGCTTGTGTACTATAGATGATAGATGAGTACTAGTACCTGTTTGATATATGTGTGATAAATATGAGCATGGTAATTTCATGGCTCCCACAAAAAGGGTTTTGCAAAGAGCGTGTTTTGTGAAACCCACAGAGAAGCGCATTATAGCACAGATGCATTTTAGCTGACAAACATATTCTAAACATAGCTCCTTACACCAGCTTTGGGAGTACTTATTTATTTGATATAGTTGGCTTTGGGAATTGCAACACACAAAGTGTTTGTAAATGAAAATTCATATGATATAAAGTATCAGCAACTGAACCATTAAACTCAATGTATTGAAACACATCTGTGATAATTCTAGATCTAGCTGTCTGTCAGAAAGGAAGTAGATTAAAATATTTTTAAAGGTTAAAAAAGACTGATATTCCTGCTAATGTAAATTTAAGATTCAAAGCCAAGGTGAATTCCTTGCTTTCAAGGAAAATAAAGGAAGATCGATGAATGTTACAGCGACAGCAGGGTACAAGGCAGAGCTGCCTGGTGGTCTTATCTCCCATGATTAATATGAGGCTGTTTGCTGCAGACAGCAACAGCACTGCCTTGTGGCCTAGGGAAAACGAAAAGCAGACTCTAAAGCCTGGCTTGGTTTGAGGAGCTGGCGGATAAGACTACAATACAAACGCCCTCATGTTCAAATCTGTCGCCAGGACTTTTACTTCAGATCCCACAGGCACTCCCTGTTTGGCTCCACTCTTAAAGGCCAGCACAAACTAAGCTCTCAGAAATGGAAATTTCTGTAAATTCTGTAATTTCTGTAAATGTAGTATTTGAGTAACAACTTTCAACTTTTAGCAAGATAAAGGAAATGAAGACAGCAATCTGAATTACTTGAGTATGGTCAGGTCAGGAATGAAGTATTCCTGGAACCTAGTTCCTTTGAATACCCCTGCAAGGTGGCTTTACTTAAAGCCCTTGGAGTTATTTTGTTGTCTTTTATTGACTAATGGAAAGCAGAATATTTATGACCCAATGGTTTTAGTGTCCTTTCTCTTTCAGAATATTATTCAGGCTCTGGAGTGTATTATGCAGTCCCTTTTATGATCCACTGAGGTAGTCTTTCATGTGAATAAAGTAGGGCTAATTCTAGGTGAGAGATTTTGCTGGCAGAAACTGTAACTTGCACTATGTTTTTTATCCTTGTTAGGCCAAACGTATCCAAAATGGTCACTGTTGATTGAGCAGGACTCAATCAATACGTTAATGCATTCCTCGAGCATCCAGAAAATAGAGGGAATAGGCTAATTATAATGACCCAGCCTGGTGCTGAGGGGCCCAATTCACAGGGTCAGATTCACAGAAGGAGCTGAGTTCTGGACTGCAAAAAGCTAAAGCCATTGGTCTGGGTCAGCAAGTTGCTTAGCTGTAATAAGTCCCATTAGGCTCACAAGACCTTAGGGTTATAACTACACAGACTTTCTGCAGGATGTAATTCTTGGGATTCATGCTTTGCTTGTTTGTTTTTTTTTTCTATATAGACATTATGGCAGCAGTTGCTTTTCACAGAATCACAGAGAGGTTGAAAGGAACTTCAGGAGATTGTCTAGTCCAAACTCTTTCTGCTCAAGCAGTCACCTAGGGCATGTTGTACAGTACTGTGTCCAGATAACTTCTGAATATCTCCAAAGAAAAAGGCTCCACTGCCTCTCTAGGCAACCTGTTCCAATGCTCTGTCACTCTGACAATAAACAAGCTTTTCCTCAGATTCAGACAGAACCCCTTATGTTTCAGTTTGTGTCTGTTTCCTCTTGCCCTGTCACTGGACACCATAGGCAAGTGTCTGGTCCCATTCTCTTGACACCCTCTCTTTAAATAGTTATACACAATGATAAAATCCCCACTACGTCTTCTCCAGGCTGAAGAGGCTCAGCTCTCTCAGCCACTCCTCATAGAAGAGATGCTCCAGATATCCTTTGCCCTGTATCTCCATCCAGTCAAGGTTCCTCTGAAAAGCATCACAGTCCTCTATGCGGGGAAATCAACAACATCTAACAGTTTTCTATCATAAAGCAAAATTTTAAGGCTGTGTTCTGTCCCTTTATATAAGTAACTGATGAATAAGCTGAACACGGTGCAGTATAACCCCTGGAGGACACTGCCTGCAAAGGGCATGCTGAACAGCATGTCCCTTGCCAGCAGGGAACATGACCTCTGGTGGTCCCGTCCAACCTGAAGCATTCTATGATTCTATGATTCTATGATTCTATGACATAGGTTTGCCTTCGTTTCTCACTTTCATGCCTGGCAGTACAGGAATGCGACATGGGGATCCACATTTCTCTGTTCACTCTCTGTGCCGAGTACAGAGAGAGGACCCAATTCAGAGACCCCATAAGGGGACTCTGCCAGCCACCCTCTAGCTCAAGGAAGTCACTGCCGCCGTGCAGCCTTGTTGGCATCACTGAGAACTGGGAGTGTAGCAAGGACCATGAGCTCTTGAGGCAACATCTCCTGCTGCCTGTGTTGAGGCGACATCACCTGAATGGAGCAAAGCTGAGACAGAGCAGGACTTCATAGCACCCTAGACAGAGAAAGCCTGCACCCAACTGCCTGTCGCCCCATCACTGCCCAGCGCCTCATGTCATTTTTTGCGCTCCTACCAGAGGCTCAGGCTTGTGCTTCCCATTTCCAGGTTAACTAGACACTGTGAAAAGAACAGAGGAGATCATGGGCACTGCATTTTTGATTTAAATGGAAATCCTTCAGTTAAAAATAAGTACACAGGCTTTGTTCTTCAGACACCTGAAAACAGAGGAAGCATTTCCCATGTGCAGGCTAAAACCACTCCACTGCGCTGGCACAGCCATGCTTCTCTGATCGCTCTCCATGCCAAGTATAGAGTGAGCCCCCGATCCAGTCCTGAGTCTTCCTATAACTGCAGTGTTCAGAGCACACACAGGGAACATGTACTTTTTTCACCCCAAGTGCAGAAACTGAGTCAGAGTTGTGAGGCCCTGAAGAAGGCTGCAGCCCTGCACACAACATCAGGGTTTGTCCTGTGACACATGATGGTGCTGGGAACACTGGGTTCCATAGGGTCCCAGGTGAAGGCGTGGCGAAGGCAGCCACGTTCCATGGAACATGAAGGCCATAAACTTGGACTTTGCTATGAAGGCCAGACTGAGTTTACTGCAGGTTTTCAGTAGCTGAATGGTTTCAGCACTTCCTACCTCGGAAGCTGATGAAGGAGTCATGTGCAGACTGTCTCTAAGAGATCATGGCAAATCTAACATTTCCTCAGACCGCCTTGGTAGTCTCGCTCTCAAATGTCTACCCTTGCGTTGATTTGTCAGTGGTAGCTGGGACACACGGGTGGTCTCTGACACCATGCTCGTGGTGCCATGACTCAGTGGGGGTGTGTTACACCTTGCTAGCAGTAGTGTGACATGGGGATGCTGTGTCACAGTGGCGGGAGATGATGCAGGCCGCCCAGGGCTACAAAAAGGATTGCAGGATAGCACCTCTGAGCACAGGAAAGGTGAGGACAGGGGAGGGCAGGGGAGGAGCCGGCCATGGGCACAGTTTCTGCACTGCTGAGCTCAAGGGCTCTTCCTGCTGCACCATTGCCTGCTCTGCTCCAGCCCCTCGACAGACTGGTGGAGGCGCAGGCTGGGCCAGAGGCGCAGGAGCCGCCGGGAAGAGGGGAGGAAGGGGCTTGTGTGGCACCATCCCAGCAGCAGCCGGGCTTCTGCCTCCGGGTGCTGGGCTTGGTGTGGAAAGTCACTCTGGCCCCACTGCTCCCCAGGGTCATCGTGGAGGTGTCCACAGCGAAGACCCCAGTGTGTGCGCTGCAGGGCTTTCCGGAAGCACTTGCCATCAAGCCGTGTGTGGTGTCGGAGGCTCCGGCACCTCTGCAGCAGGGCTTGTCTGCAGCACTCGCCACTGACCTGTGCGGAGTGCGCCATGAAGCGCAAGGCCCCCGACTCGCGGGAGGAGGGTGAGAGCAGAGGGCAGCGCGAGCTCCCTGCAGTGCCCGCTGTGCACGGGTGCTGCGGGGTCGCCCTTGGGTGGCTGTGAGTGCTGCGAGGGAGGCAGGGAGGGAGGCAGCAGCTGTGCAGGGTGCTGGGGCAGGGCCCGTCCTCTGCTGCTGCGCACGCAGCGCGGGGCACAGGCAGAGCTGTGTGGGGAGGAAAGGGTGCCGCGGGCCAGGGCTGCCTGGCAGCCACGGGGCTCAGGGAAGGTGCAAGAAGGGCTGGCAGAGGGGACGGGAACACGAGGGCAGGTGGTGTGTGGAAATCACAGAGGCTGCAGAAGGAAGGAGCTTCCTTTGGGTCTGCCGCACAGGCCCCAGTGTGGGGCTGCTGGCAGCCCTGCTTTGGGCCACAGAGGGAGAGCAGGGCCTGGTGCAGAAAGGTGTCCAGGAGCCTTTGCCAGGCTCCAGCGAGGCACTCAGTGCCTGTGGCCTCTGCTCTCCCCCTGCAGCCTGTGTGCTGTGTCGCCGGGCTGAAATTAATGAGGACATCTATGGTGAGAAGAACCAGACGGATGGGCTCTGCACTCACGAGAACTGCCTGGTGAGTGTCCCCGGGCTGCCTCCAGCTCTGCCCAGGTGCCCATGTCCCAGTGGACCTGGCTTGGTGACAAATGCCCTGCCAGGAGCTCTGTAGGTGTCAGCCCCTTCTCGAGACCTGCTGTTCCTCCTGGAGCCCCGTTGCTGCGCCCCGCTCGGGCTCTCCTCGGGCCCCCAGCCTGGCGTGTGCTCAGCTCAGCAAGCCCCACAGGCCAGCGCTGCCTGCAGCCCTGACTCGCAGCCCCTGAGCCTGGCCCTCTGCACCTCTGCCCTGCCAGTGCACAGCGCAACGCGGCCACCACCTCGCCAGGCCTCTGTGCTGCTTCGTGTGGAGCCTCCGGAGGGCTCAGGAGCTGGCTCAGTGCTGGGGAGGGCAGCATGGCCTGGCCCAGGCCTCTCACCGGTGTCCCCCAGCAATGGACCCTGCCTAAAGGAGCGCGGGGTCCTTGCTGTTTTTCAGAATTTTGCCAGCGGGCTCCCTGTGAGGAGTATTGATGCCACAGGAGCGTCTGTGTTCCACCTTGCGGATGTCCGGCGTGTGGTGAAACGGGCCACTCGGAAGGTGAAGAGCTAGCAGGGGCATGGGTTGGGTTGTGTCGCGCTGCCTTGGGGAGGGCTCATGCTGCGCCCTGGGAAGGAAATGTGGGGCTTCTGCGTGAGCTCCAGGCAACCCTTGCCCACGTACCTGCAGAGGCTGCAGCAGAAAGCAGCACCCTCAGCCCCCAGGGTGGTTGTGCAGCGTGTGAGGCAGGCAGCAGTGCCCGGGGGGACAGGGGATGTCCCACGGGTGTGGGGCAACCTTGGCGTGTGCGTGATGGGGGCTACTGTGCTCGTTGCAGAGGTGCTACGTCTGTGGTGAGCGGGGGGCCACGGTGACGTGTGGGCACAAGGGCTGCAAGCGCAGCTTCCATTTCCCCTGCGGCCGCGAAGACGGCTGTATCTCCCAGTTCATTGGGCTGTACCGGTAAGAGCGAAAGAGCATCCTGTTGGGCAGCTGCCTTCTTCACCCTGGGGCTAGCACTGGCCAAGCACGCGACGCAGCTGCTTGCTTTGGCCTGCACGCATTCTGCCCAAGCCCCGACCCTGGCAGGCAGCTCTGCTTCATGTCCCTCTGCCTCTGCTGCGGGTGCTGGAGCAGAGTGGGAGGGCTGTCTCCATGTAGGGCCCTGACAGCCTCTTGTTCTCAGCCCCTGAGGGTGGCCAATGCCTTGCCATCTCAGGTGTGGAAAGTCACTGTTTGCCATCCAGCTCTGTGCAGGCAAGAGCCCCGTCCTTTCCACACACCAAGACATGGCCTTTCTCACAGCAACAGACATTGCTTGGGCCTCAGCCGGAAGCTGATGCCGCAGCCCGTGGTGGGTGGGAGATGGTGTGGGAAGGCAGGGAATGAGAGGAGAGAGCTGCGCTCGCTGCCGGCAGAGCAGCCAGCCTCTGCTCACCTTCGGGTCACCTTGTACGTGAACGTGATAGGACTGGATATATGCTGAGCTTGTGGCCTTCTTGCAAACTCTTCCGCCCAGGTCCTTCTGCCAGGAACATCGCCCCGAGCAGACAGTGCAAGCACAGCAGGATGGGGACACCTGCTGTCTCCTGTGTTTGGAGCCTGTGGAGGAAAAGCTGTCCTTCACAACGATGGTGTGCCCCGCGTGTATGCACGCATGGTTCCATCGGGAGTGCATCCAGGTAGGAGACACTTCTCACCGGTGCCCAGCAGGGAGCAGTGTCCCGCTCACACTTTCTGTGGCTCTCTTGCAGCAACAGGCTCTGCGCGCTGGGATCTTCTGCTTCCAGTGCCCTCTGTGCAAGGACAGTGACAGATTCCTGCCAGAGATGCATACCATGGGGATCCGAGTCCCTGTCAGGTTGGTTGGGCACTGCCCTTGCGCTATGCCCTCATGAGGGGAACAGGACCCTGGAGTCCTGGTGGAGCGGGGGAGGCCCCAAGGTCTGGAGCGCGCGGTGGCAGCTTTCAGGCCTTGGAGCAGGGGAGGCTCAAGAGCATCCTTTGCTCATCCTGCAGAGACGCTGCCTGGGAGGCAGATGGGGCTTTTGAAGACTTGTACCAGCGGCACAACCGGTGTGATGCTGACCGGTGCCTGTGTGCAGGGGGCAGGGAACGGGCAGAGGAAGCTGGGTAAGTGACTGCAGCAGCAATGCCCCTGCTGCCCACGTGGTGGAAGGTGTCTCAGCCCTGTGCCAGGTGGATGCCTGAAGGTCCTTGTGCTGCCTGTGGAGGAGAGCAGAGAAAGGAGGGGGAAAGAGGAAGCCCTTTCCATGGCACTGGGGAGTGGCCAGGGCAGAAGAGGTGGCCCTGGGAGCGCTCTCCCAGGCACCTTCTTGCTCAAGGAAGTCACTGTTGCCGTGCAGCCTTGTTGGCATCACTGCCAGCTTGGCTGCCATGGCCACCAATGTGTTTGCTTTGCAGACCCTGGCACTTGCTCCTCTGCTCCTCGTGTGCTGCCAGGGGCACTCACCGACGCTGCTCCGGCTTGAGGGCCAACGCAGCCACGTGGGAATGTGACGACTGTGCAGGCCTGGGCACTGGTAAGAGGAGCAAGAGGGCCCCTCTGCCCCGCAGCTTTGTCTGTGCCAAGCCATGGGCTGTCGGGGCACTCAGGGTGGTCCTGGCAGAGTCACTTGATTCCCATGAGGGCACCGGTGGGGCCTCTCCCGCCCTGAAGCGCTGGGGCCGTGCGCCTCACCTCCCTGCCTCTGCTTACAGCCTCCAGTGCACAGCTGGACACAGCTGGATCCAGCAGCCGCAGCGGCAGCCAGGCCACATCGTCACCCAGCTCCACAGCTCCCGAGAGCCGGCGCCAGGGAGGGCAGAGTGGGCCGGAGCGAAGGCCAGGCCGCTCGCGCTTACAGCGCCGCTCCCAACATCCTTATAGACGGCGCTGAAGAGTCGGCCACAGCTTTCAGTAAAGAACCTTGTATTCCAGTCTTGTTGTGAGAGCTCTTGGCATCTTAAAGTTGTCAGTGAGATGGGATGGGGAGATTCAATGTTGTCCTAGTGTTAAGGCTGCCGTACAGCTGGGCTGTACACACTGCTTATCCAGACAAATACAAGTCCCAAGTTGCCACAGTGACCCTGGCAAACTGCAGCTAGTTTCTGCATTGAGGAGCGATTTCACAGCAACACAGAATTGCTGAGGTAAGAGACCTCTAGAGATCACTTACGCCAAGCGCACCGCTCAAGCAGAGACATCTACAGCACATGGCTCACAGTCCTATACAGGCAGGTTTTGAAGACCTCCGGAGAAGGAGACTCCACGGCCTCCCTGAGCAGCCTATTCCAGGGCTCTGTCACCCTCACAGGAAAGAAGTTCATCCTCATATGGTGGTTTAACTTGCTGGTTTTTAATTTATACCTGTTACCCCTTTGTCCTGTCACGGGCCAAAACCAAGAACCAAAACCAACTTCTAATGTATCCATTCAAATGAGCTCAGCCTCCTGCAGAGCATCTACATGCATCCACCAAGTATATGCAGCCTTCTGTCACAACACCTGCCTCTTGTCCACATTCACTGGTCTCCTGCCCTCAGTATAAACTGCCTCCAATAAACTGCCATGGCCTGTGCCCTCACCAGCCCTCTCAAGGGCTCCTTCTGCCTTCACCACATGGTCATGGTGTCCACTCACACGTAGGGGAGTCCACGCTGCTGCCTGCCGAGGCTGCTGCCAGCCAGAGCTGGGTCTCTCCAGCTTGGAGAAGAGAAGGCTGCAGGAGATGCCAGGATATTAACCACCAGTTCTGGCCTTTTGCATCATTGAGGCCTTTTGCAAGGGGCTAGAAGCCACAAGCCCCATGTGGAACAGGAGGAAAGTGCATCTGCTTTGGGGAATGGAGTTCAGCTGGTGCCTACACAGCTGGGATTTCTTAGGCTGACGGGAGCAAAGCCGCAGGCTATGGTGCACATACAGTCCCCACGTCTTGCACAAAGATCTCCTTTTTCCTCAGGACAGAGTCTCCTTGCTCAGCAGTACAGAACAGGAAGCCTGTGTACGCCTGTGTACGCCGGGCAGGGTGGGGTTTGCAGGTGCTGGCTTCCGTGCCTTTGTGTTGGCAGGAAAAGCTGGCCTTTGATTTGAGGGAGCCTTTTGAGATGCACATGTGTTAATGCCAAGGGGCTCTGAAGCCATGAGCTCTATTGGAGTCCATAGCCCCCAGAAAGAAGAAGAGAGGTAGTGCTGTTAGTGCTGGGCTGCGTGAGTGGCGTGCTGGGTGGTGGCCGTACCTTGGAAGACAAGGCAGGGGCCAGAGAGCCACCAGCCTGGAAATGTCCCCCAGAGCTGCAGCATTAAGGGCTAAGAGAAGTTCCTGCAGGCTCTTTCTCACTGCTCAGGATTGATCCCTGGAAGAAGATTCTCCATGAGGCCTGCAAGGCGATTTGTGCTATCTGCCTCCTCCATGCCAGGCCCACCAGAGCGTTTGCAGAGCCCAAGTTGGCACATCAGGTGTCTAGGGAGTTCAGAAGCACTTGAGGCTGCCTGCGGCATCAAGCCTAGGCAGCTGTGGATGGCCAGCAGCTCGTGCGTGGCTCCAGCCTGGGCAAACCATCCTCTTCCAGCCTTGCAGCTTGGCACCTGGCCCTCTGCTGCAGCCAGCCTGGCTCAGAGCCACTTTCTTGCCTTCCCGCAAGCCAGGAGCTCGGCCTTACGCTCTGTAGGCACACAGGCAAGTTTCCTCTTGGCGCAGAGAACTGGGAGTGTAGCAAGGGCCATGAGCTCTTGAGGCAACATCTCCTGCTGCCTGTGTTGGGGCAACATCACCTGAATGGAGCAAAGCTGAGACAGAGCAGGACTTCATAGCACCCTAGACAGAGAAAGCCTGCACCCAACT
>JAVCKT010097887.1:0-11237 GCA_032273925.1 Rhynchotus rufescens
TTAAGAAATTAGAATAAAAAAAAAGGAATTCCTCTTCTTTTGTACTACGCTTGCCTCATTTAATTTGGTCTACACCACACTGTGAAAAGTAATAAGTATGTAAAGAAATAAAAAAAAGTTTAGCACACTCAGAAGCAAATAATCCAGCCTAATGCTTAATAATTATTGGATTTCAAATAATTGTATTGTATTTTGTATCTTTGTATCTTGATCGTTCCCTCTGCATTAACACTACCCACTGTCACTTATTTTTCCTTAAAGATTTATCTCTGCTATATTACTGCTATCAACTTCTCAGCCACACAGCAAGTCACTTCACCTGTCAGTTAAGAAAATAATAAGGCCTTTAAATTCCCTTATATGAGCTGCCCAGTTGACTTCTTATTCTACAGAACTAGGTTGTAAGACAGACAAGCAAATGACTTTACAGCCATTACTGAAGAGAAATCTTTCTACCACGAATGCCCTAAAACAAACTTCTTTTTTCTGTATGTGACTGGGTAGTCACATATATTATTACATCATCTTCTTAATAAGAACGGGAATATTCCTTTTAAAAAAAATATTTTTGAATGAAACCATGATAATCTTGTGGAACTTTGTAGCTTTCAGAGACTAGAAATCCTTTACTTTTGGACTGAATGTAGTCACAGGCATTTATTCATTTTTATGTCACCATTATATTTTAACAATTCATTTTTTATACTTTGTATTTTTTTAACTGATCATTTGTAGCATGTTCTAGTGAATTAACCTAAATTCTGTGCATATCTTTTTCTTATACCCTTTAATTCACAGACAATTCTAGCTGTTATTGTCTATATTTGTTTTAGTAGACAAATCTGTTATTTCAGTGAGATTTTATAAGCAGAGGGTGGTGGCAAGTATGGGGGGAAATATTGCAGTAATCAAAATAGGAGTTGTTAAAAACTATAAAAGAAATATGGAGACAGTACAGGGAGAATAACATGCAGACTAGCCCAGTGATCAAGATGGTAATATTGGTAATATTAAGGGAAAGGTACAAAGCCAGGAGAGGCAGGATAATATTTACATTATTGTAGCAAATCCAAAAAGTCAATGCCAAGGGAAAAAGAAGAGAACAGGCGGAAGACAGAATCCTTCAAACGCCCAAGATGAGGAGAAACAAGATGTATAGAATCTACCTGTAGCTCTGGGAAAAGCTCCCAGAGAACTATGCTGAGGGAACTAGTGGAAACTCCAACACAAGCAGCAATATCAAAAGAAGTAGGGAGAAGAGCATGTATGATCAAAATATGTTAAATAAAAATTTCTGATTTTATTCACTTAATATATTCCATATCAGGCCTCAAGAAATGGATTTCTGAAAGAACGAGTAAAGAGGGAAGAGTAAAGAAACCAGTGCAGAGTCAAAATAAACTTGCCCTCTCTCTCTATAAAATAAAACAGTAGCAAAGTAAATATTTTTATTAGCAAACTCAGGTGTGTGGCTGTATGCAAACTGCACTTTGCCTTGTGCAGTAAATTAGTTCCCAACCAGTGCAAGACCAGTGCTAATACAAAATAGACACAGTGGCATTCCCCCTCCCTTTTTTTTTTTTTAATTTTGTCTCCAAGCAAAGCACTAAAAATTCAGAGCAACACTGTGTGATAAACATCACTCTCTCTATAAATGACTAGCCTGTTGCTAATGGCAACAGCTCTGCTCCTAAAGTTAGCTGAGCTCTTACAGTGGAAAATTCAGTGTCCTCATGTAACTCGCAGGATTTAGCTCTTTGCTTTTGCCAGTTCCTGCAGCAATATGACTACATGTAACCATAAACTTTTTCATTCTCTTTGCCTGAAATTTATTCAACAAAAATGCAATCACAGCTAAAGCCTGATTAATAGCATCCTGATTTTGTAAATGAGTTTAATGCTTAGTTGTTGTGTGATGCTGCTGGGATGCCAGGCTTCGCAAATGAATGCTTTGTTGCTTAAAATAATTATCTATAGTATGGTACTAATGATCTTCTACTTCTTGATAAATATGGACAGAAGTAGTTCATACAAATTCTGAAGCATCCCTAAAAGAAGACTTAGTGCTGAAGTGTTTGTTGCTTAGTTTTTGCAGTTTGTGGTGGGTGAGTGTTGGGATGAGGTTGCATCAGAGGCAAATGTAGGATTAGTTTCTAATTGCAGTTTTCCAAGCAGATATAGAGTAGATCCAATCTCCAGGGAAAATCAGATGCTAAAAATAATCTCTTGTCCTGATTTGATCAGCTTTCCTTTTGATTTCAAAGCTCCATTCATCAAAGAGGAGAGCAGAAAAATTCACATAAAAACTTTTACAAAAAAAATGTAAGTCAGTTCTGGAAATGTCTTTGTTGGTTCAGAGTTTGAGTTTGAATTCCTAAAATCTAAGAGGTTATGAAATTAACATTTTCCTAAATGGAATGTTATATGTTTATGTTAAACAATTTTAATATTCCCTTTAAATGTTCAATATTTTGATGTTTAATTGCAATTTTTTAATGAAAAATACATTTCAAACAAGTGGCTCTTTTATCCAAATGTATAAAGTAATAGAAACAATTCATTTTTGACCATATGTTAAGACAAAATATTAGATGGGCAAAAGCATCATCTCATAACCTCTAAGTAATTCTACTTTGAACTTGATGAACTGAAAAAGCAAGGTTTCTTTTTTCCCTTTTTTTATGACTCTTAAAAGAAAGTCTCGGTTATCTAAAGTCAAAATTGACTGTCCCATGATTACAAAGTTGCTGTCCCGAAGGAAAAAAGGAGCGTAAGGCGCTGTGAACTCATAGGCCATATTAATTTCTACTCAGAGCAATCTGTTTTCAGAAATGTAACTATAATAAAATGTCAAAAAATATAATTTTAATGTGTTTGATAACCCTAAAGGAATGTCCTTCTGTTATATATTTTCATAGCACACGTATTTTGAACAATATTTAGATATTGTTCCAGTTGCCCTCTCTGCATGTTAGATGTGCAAGTGAGCACTGAAGGAAAGTGGACAACTATAAGGTCATACGTTTTTCACTGAATACCAGTTAACAAGGGATGATGAGAGTTTGGACTGTTTGACAAAAGCTGAGATATCAGCTCCAAGAGACAAAACAGCTGATGAATCAGGCTATGGAAGCATCTCAGAGCTTCACAAACTTTACACATCTTTTTTCTGAAACACTCTTTAATCGGTACTGCTTGTGAAGTCCACTTCTCTGCCAGGTAAATAAAATTCTATTTCTTGTAATGCTTCACAAGCATTATTTGCTGTCATAAAACATAAATAAAAGCATAAAATATTGAGGAAGATATAATTTTATAGTACATTAAAAATAAAAAAAAAAATTATCAAGCGTGACAGGTTAACATTTTACAACCATCAAAGGAGTAGGTGAATTATGGCACCATGAAAAGCAGAACAAGCTATCTTGTGATTAGCCCTGGAGTATGTTATTTTTCCGGACCATATCTAATTAGACTGTTGAAATGAGTTCCTATAAAAAAATCCCTAAATTGCAGGCAGGAAAATTCAATCCAAATAATTCTGGTGGTGTAATACATGATTGTGAGGCTAACACACTATGCTCAGTGTATAGAGCATTTGAGGTATAGTCATACAAAATTATTACATGGAAAACAAGAGGAAAAAAAAAAAGAAGAAAAAAAAGGATAATAATGCTCCATTCAGGTGGCATCTATTGGTGGTCAGAGAAGAAATAAATAAGAAAGGAAGGAGGAAAGAAGAAAGGACTTACATGAAATCAAATTCATCTCAGTATCATTACAGCAGTGATGCATTTTGGATCAATGCATCCAAGGGATATAAAGGAATCAATTGACTATTCCCTGATTCTATAGTCCATACAACCAGTATTTATATACATCAGCAAGTAAAGCCTTTGATCCAGTGTAATTACTTTAAGAACCTAAGATTGATACAGACAAGACTATCTACTAGTTTCTTAGTAGAGAACACAAGAAGCAGACCAGTCATCTCAAATCAGTAGTATAAGTTTTCTGCATAGTCAGTAAAGTGAGATAGGTATTTCTGTACGTTTTCATGACATAATTTGTCTAACTTTAATGGTCTAATACCTTTATAGTCAATCAAATTGCCAATATCCACAACAATTTGTAATGTGAATTGGGAAAAAGTGATGACTTTTAGCTGTATCACGATTATTTCTTGGAATGTTATTGATAATTGCCTATGGTGATAAAAATTAATGAATATAACAAATTCTGGAGCAAAAGGAAATGGGGAGAGAATACAAAGGAAAAGAAGGAAATAAAAAGTAAATAAAAACCTCAATTTATAAAAACAAAATTTAGCTTAAAAAGGAAATTATTTTAAACTAGATTAATATATCACAGTAAAGATATTGTTGCTTTGTTCTTTTCTTGTTCAAAAAGGACAAATTCTACTGGTAAAGTCTTTAATTCTTATTTTTTTTTCATTTTTCTATTAAGTAAGAAAATTTTAAGAAATAATTATAGTCTGTCACTGAAAAGCCAGGAAATGGCTAAAATATGTCATATGGGGAAGATGCAGCAGGAGCTCATGAAGGACAAGTGAAAGATTGTGTCCTTTCACTTTTAACATCAGAAAAAAAAAATAAACAGACTCTAAGGAAACCAGAAAGAAGGAATTATAAAGCAAGAGGAAAAATAATGGTGAAATTTCCATAAAAATTTAAGTAGGAAAACTGTAGGCAACCCACTTTTGGTTCAGCACAGCACCACAGATGGGAAATGACTCTTGGAAAAAATTGACTTTGGTCTCACTGGATCCAAATATGTTTGGTTGTGGAAAAGTTCTACTTCATTCTTTTAAAGAAAGCAGCCCAAGAATAGCAGATTCTGCTGTTTGTCGGAACTGGTTCCTACAGCAGTAATCTATGTGCTAGGAAACTACTGGGAGAGGAAACAAATTGCAAGAAAGAAGACTTGTTTTGTTACTTGTTCCTTAGCTAGAAAAAAAGATATAATATAGGAAAGTATCAGGAACAAGAGGAAGCAGCTGAAGAATTTCAGTCTAGCTATGCTCAAGTCTAGCTGAACATTGCAAATTTGAAATGATAGAGGAGACCTAATAAGCATGAGGGTAGTTACTGACATCAGATCATCAGATCTTCTTGCACAATTTCAATTGTATCTGGATCTCACTCTGGAAGAAGTGCCAGCACAAAAATTCAAGATATAGAAGTATGACTATATCTTTCAGAAAGGGAAATGATCTCAGATATTATTGATTGCATAAAGAATGAACACATAAAGAAGGAAGGAGTCCTATTGAATTTACAACATTAAGGTCTGAAATACCAAAAAAAAAGAAGACGAAAAAACTATGGAAAGTGTTGCAAAAGAGATGCCACAGTTGACAACTGTGTTCAAGAGAAGAAAGAGAACATAGTTCATTTCAAAAAGAGCCTTGTTCAGCAACGTGCCAGTTTCCCAGGTGAATAAATACGATTTGAAGAGTTTTAGCTTCAGAGTGAAAGGAGTTCTTTATAAAATATGAACAAGCATGAACCCAAAATTCTTAACCAAAAACAGTCATTATAATTTCAAAAATGATTTATAATCCATTTAAAAATGAATGATAGAAAGAAAGTAAATTGAAAATATATATAAGAGCAGTGGCTCTTATAAGCGGGATATTTATGGTGAGTTCCTAGACGAACTGGAGAAATATATAATTCTTGGAAAAAATAAAGTGCCAAAACTGCTAACTTTCCCGCTAAATAACCAGTAAAGCAAGGCTAAGAATATATCAGTAATAATAAAAAAAAACAAATTACTGAAGAGCTGCACAGCCACATCATTATGGGAATAGTAGGTAGCCAAGGGAATATTAAAATTTACTAGTGACATCAGCTATTCCCTTTGACCTTACAGGATTCTGTGACCTCAGTATGTTCTTGATAGAAAAACTAAGAAAAGTATAAAAAGAAAGAGAAGATATGGGAAGTATCTGGGAGATAAAAACGCTTAAGGACTCATATTCAATGACTATTGAAATCCAAGAGCTCAGTGGAAAATTCACATATTTGTTCAGAGGAAGAAACAAGTTTCTTGCATTAGCTAGTTTTCCATACGCCAAATAGTCTCAAAGTCATATATTTTGGAAGTCCTCTTGGCCATTTCTCCTCCCTATCCCTCTCATGAAAGAATCTAACCATTAACTGTATTCATCAGTATATTTGGAAGGTGCTTTTTCAGCTGGCTCCCAGTCAGCATCACTCTAGCAACAGAAATTATCTGAAAGAGAAAGCACCAATTGTGCCAGAGTTGCTTGGCATCCTTTACCGTGTGGAAGACGTGTTGCTTTATAGCAGAAATAAAATTGAGCATGATGAATTTTGAGATGCTTTCACAAAGCTGGCCTTGCTTTGAATGAGGCTACTACACGTGAAGAGGAACAGATAAAGCCTATGGATTTTAATATCAGGAAGCAGGAAACTCTCAGTAACCTGTGTGCACCGTCACGTTTCTGCTATGGAGGAAAGTTCCCGGATAGGAAAATGCCTAGCAAAGTTTTTAAATGTAATGATCACAGTGAACATATTTGGACAAACAAGCAACAAAATATATTTTTTAAAATAAAATAAAATAAAATAAAATAAAATAAAATAAAATAAAATAAAATAAAATAAAATAAAATAAAATAAAATATTATTAATATCTTGGTCTTTTTGGCATAATATACTCCATTGTGCTGTGCCAAACATCCAATGATAAAGGCAGTAGATCTTTCTTGTTTGCTCTATATACCTCTCTGCCAAAAAAAAACCTGTCTGAAGACACATTAAATGTTTTATTCATATCAAAAAGTCACAAATATTATTTTAAAGGTACTTTCAAGTAGATATCTTGCCCAAATGGTCACTCACTTGCAAAAGGCCTGGTTTATGTTATTTGGCTTGTTTTTTGCCACCAAGCCAGAACACTGCATTTTCTGCTATCGATGGTTTCAAATTCAACAAATGACCTTTTATTTTGGATGCAAAAACCTAAATGAGCATACTCTAGAGAAGGCAGTGAAGAAGCAAATATTTTTATGGAAAGTCTTTATTAAGTAGGTACTTACATAAAGAACAGACTTCTGAGAAAAATGCCCAAGCAGATATAAGGATATTGACCTGACATTCAGTAATGTCTGTCAATAAATTTCAATTATAACAGACAGAGAAAATATAAGAAGATTTCCAGGAATTTATTCATTTGCTGCCAAAAAGGATGAAATTCCAACAGAGCAGTGGCCACAACAATGAGCACAAATTGGCTTTCAGACACCTGACATTCTCCTTCAGAAAGAAAAGTGCTTTGATATATCAGAATATGTACTTGCCAAACTCCTAAAGGAACACAAGGATTGCACACAAGGGCATAGCATGAGTTGAGCAATTTGCAGGGTTTGATCAGAATAATTCAAACCTAAGCAGACAGTCATTAAAGAATAGAACACAGAGAGGAGAAGAAAAAAAAGAAAGAAAGAAAAAAAAAATCCAGTCAAATCCTCCCAAGGAACAGCGGCTAAAATCATTAATCTCTACAAAGATACCTGACAGACCTTGGCAGGAGACAGCAACAGCTTTTATTTTCTGGAAACACAAATACATTATCCTAGCTGATTACTTCTCCAGATATATTGACTTGGCTCTACTTTCACAGATGTCATCTTCACATGTCATCCAAAAATGAAAGTCAATACTTGCAAGATATGAAAGTCCTAAGCTCTTCATAGCAGGCAGTGGGCCCGATATTAGCAGTTGTGATACATGTCTAGTATTTTCTGGAAATGTGGTTTTCTTTTTTCTAACTGTCATATCAGAAGTCACATCCCCCTGAGGAAGGAATTACGGATAGAAGTGTAAATTCAGAAAAAGAAGAAAAGAACAAAGGTATAAAGCATGAACTATATATACATCAATTATGACATATTGATCAGGATCATTTGCATCTGGGTTATCTCCAACAGAATGATTGATGGCAAGAAATGGCAAGAAACCTGCAGCACTTATTAATCTGAAACCTAAACAGAAGGAAAGTCTGTAGCAAAATTCTAGTATACAAACTTGGCAATGATAAAAATCTTCTATCCAAAAAAAGGAGAAAAAAAAACTAATTCAAAAAGATCAGATTTTGCACTCTTTGCCAAAGCTATTTGTGATGCCTGCTAAAGGATTTCTTAGAAGGAGTGAAGTGCTATCATTAATGTTTCCTTCTGCAGTAAAGAGAAAATGAGGGACTTCTGCTACACTCAAAGAGCTCCCTAGAAATACATTAGAAAAACTGATCCAGCATAATGCAAGTTTGTAAGTCACTTCAGATTTAGTTCTGAGAACTCTTTGAAAAGATATACCAGGAGAGCTACCATTGAGAAATTTGAATATTTTTCACATTATTCATTTAAAAAAGCAAGATAATATGATGAGTAAAAAAAGATTTTCAAAATTTATGTTTTTGTGTTAATTAACATTACCAATGAGTTACTCCAGCCATTTTAAAGTCATTTAAAGTGAAATTTCTTAGTTTTTTTGTCTTTAATGGTGAAAATTATGAAACACATATTTGAAAAATGGCATGTTCAAATATAAGCAGAATGATATGCATTTCATTTCTGACATAAATACAAAGTGTCAGTCATTGAGATTAAAGAATCATTACAGTCGAAATACTACACATTGAAATAAATATTTCTGAAATTCTGAATGGTTTCAATTCTTCTTCTGAGCTTCCATATAATAATGGAAATATATAAAAAAGTATGGTTTTAATATGGTGTTTCATCTTTGCCTTATGCTTTTATTTATGCATGATATTCAGATTCAGATACTTAAATTTTTTCTCCTATACTGGTTTATTAAGTTCTACCACTGTTCACTCTCTGCAAATTTCCTTACAAAGATTCATACAAAATGTACTCTCCTTCTGAATACGCTCATTGCTCTTCTTTTTCATGGAAGATATTTTGTTTTATATTTACCTTTTTACATTTCCCTCTTTTTTATATTTGTTTCATATTTGTTTATATTTTCCTTTTGTTTATATTTCCCTAAAAGCTTTTCCCTTAGCTTTTAGAGAACATAGGTATAATTTTGCATTGCTCCAAGGGACTAAAGTGCATTTCCTTTGTAAATTTTTTAACTACTGGATTTTGTCCAACAAACAGTTGGGACGAGTAGTTTAGGACTAGTCTAGACTAGACTAGAAGGAAAGTTAAACACCTAACATGCTGTAGGACAAAGAGGTGAGTTGCTCCTACACTGATATTCAGGACAGCTGATGCATTTCAAAGAACAGACTTAGATAGTATGGTTAGTGCCCCAGCATCACATTTACTTTTCATCCAATTCTGTTTTTTTTTAATGTATTTCCAAGTGCTAACCCAAAGATTGCTCTTCGCTTAGCTTGCTTTTTCACACCTGCTGAACACTGGTGCTATTTCTGTATCCCTTTATAAAGCCAAGGGCTAAAATATCACTGTCCCTGAATTTTCAAAGAGCTGAGTATCCTTCACTGCGGAATGTGTGGTATTCCTGCTGGTATCAACAGCAGTTCAGGGTACTTAAGGGTTCACAGTGCCAGCCCTTGCAGTTTTTCTCTCTGAGATAATGTTAGATTGACTGAAACTCAATGGCTACTAGTCAGAAGCTGCAAATGTCAGAACTGCTCGAAAGAAAATTCTCTGACTTACTAAAGCTCCTCTATTTTTCTCTGGAATTGTGCAATTCAGTTGTTGTGCTTTGCTATTTGCTATTCTTTATGTGTTAAACATTTGGTGTTTCATAGGAGGAAGGAGTTTGAATTATTTTCTTAATACAGAAATTTTTTTTCTTCTTTCTTGACCTTGTTAGTTTGAAAGATTTATAACCAAGATACTAGATGAATAATTCCTCTGACAGCGTCCTGTAACTGTGGGAAAATAGAAAAAAAAAAAAAAAATAGAACCCTCACTCAAATTAATTACATTTGGAGCTTGGCTTTTTTATTTTATTTTAGTAGAAGCAATCCAATCAGAGTTTAATTGGAACACATTTAATTAAAAAAAAAAAAGTAAAGAAATGGAACAATGATGTAAATTATTTACATTGTAAAAATATATTTTTTAATTTATTTATTTCCTGCAACAAATCCAGAGAGGGCACTTCAAAACCCATTTCCCTCTGTACAACTAATGGAATAATGCACAACTAGAATTTTTATTCATGTGTTTGAAACTGCAACTGATTTTTCACATCAGATACCTGCATCTGAGACTTGTGACAAGGATAATACCTCCACAGCTGCACAACTTTATCACACATAAAACCTGTGTTTCCATATGCCTGTCTGTTAACTACAGCCCACCATGTACAGTCCAATATAATGTGGGACACCATAACTGAAACACTTTTGGAGATTTACAATTCCTTTAATAAATATATGCACATATACATTCGCTGTGTCTTACAGAGGCATTTTGTGGCACATTTATTGCATTTCCAAAACGTATTTAAACCTTATCCTCATAAATATGGGCTTTACTAGCAATATTGTCAAATTTGAACCTTTTTTTTTTAGAACTTATGAGGTCTCCACTGTTATAGCATTGGAAAACATAATGTTTTTTGATGTAATTATCCCCAACATATTCTGTAAAATATTATTAGCCTAAATCTATGGGTTTTATTTGTGGTGAGAAAGATCCAAGCCCAGATACTCCAAAGTATTTTTGTGTTTATCTTCCATAGAACTATATCTAGACATTACAGCTTTGAACTTATTACAAAGAAACAGTTTAGACATCTCGTGTGGAAGCTGTGCTAGTAGGGCCATTCTTCAAAAAAACAGCTACAGAAGGTGGGATCAGATTCAGTATGGCAGGAAAACGCATGCCAAAACTAGAGCCATTCTGGGTTCAATAATTCTGCTGTCAGAGTTCATACGAACGCTTTCAGGAATGTGCTTATTAGCAGAAATGGAAGGAATAACCTCTTTCCTTTCAGGGAATTTTGTTCTTTTTTTTTGTTAAATTATTTTTTAAAAGATAGATTTTTCAAAAAAAAAAAGAGCATTTTATAGGTAATGTATATGTTGGGATTCTTGATTAAAAGTCTCTGCTACAGTTAATTCTTAATCAGAACTGAAGCAACTGGACACTAATTTTTCTACCACAGATTTTTAAATTAATCATTTAGTTTTTTAATTTATTTTCTTGTAGACCTTTGATTCTGTATTTAACTTGCTGGATAAGT
>JAVCKT010097888.1:0-11236 GCA_032273925.1 Rhynchotus rufescens
TCTAAGAACATGTTTGTTTTATGGTATTAACTGCTGTCTCTACTAGCAGGGTTTCTTCCACGCACGGACTTTGCTCACGCTGACACTTGTGTTTCCCGTTGTGCAGGAAGGTGACTGCTTGAGAGGTTTAGCTTGGCTAAAGGCAGTAGTGCTTCAGCCCAAAAGTGATGCTGAAGTATGCACCTACTCTCCAGCAGTATTTCTGCAAGTAAACTGTGCATTTTTCAGGGTGCATGGCATGTGAATGTTTGATATGGAATGGAGGAGGAAGATGGTGCTGTGTTTTTCACCAAGCAAGTTCTTCCACAAGCGGCAAGTTCCTACTTGCTTGTTCATTTTATGCTAGTCTGCTCAGGGAGTGACAATGTTCAACCGTTGATGCTAACCGGGACAACACAAGCAGTTGTTAAAAGAAAAAAACATCATTTTTTACATTTTACGTTTGAATTCATGAAATCCCAGCTCTTGGCAGGAGTATAATTGAGTGAGAAGAGCTCTCTGCCTCTCCTGCCCACGTGTCTCTCAGCAGGGACAGCTAATCCTGCAAGACGCGGCGCCCGCGTATCTGAAAGGCAGGCTGGGCGGCGCAGCGCTAGCCCGGGTGCTGCATGTTTCCGTGGAACAACATTCAAAAGTCAGCCTTTTCCTTAGGCAAAGTCCTAGCCTCGCTGCAAGCAGCAGCAGGATTTCACCTGTAGTAATTTATTTTCCAAGCGGGATTTGGTGAAGGAAAAGCACATGAACACAATGTGTTAAACATTTCATGTGGCCTCGTGCAGCCAGGTTACCTGAGCACCTAAGAGTTTTGCTGGGAAACGACCCTAGGCAAATCCATGATGGGAGATACTTCTCTCCAGCCCTCATGGAGGCTGAAGGGAATCACCGGTTTCAGCACTACTGCTTACCACTATCTCCCCTTTAAAAATGCAGAGGGATATGCAGAATAGTAGATAAGAGTCATAAGAGGTGCTGGAAAAAGAGATCATGTTACTAAACTACTGTGAACCCTCCCGTGAACAGCTCTGATTGCTGCTTCTTTCTCAGTGGAGCTCAGTGCTACAAGATGACGGTGATCAGCAGCAGGTGGTCCTGATGCACATAGCCACGAGGAACGCTGCACGTTAATGAGCGAAATCACCATCTTGGCCTTGGCTCTGCTTCTGTGATTGCTTCCCAAAACAGAATTATAAGAGGAAAATGCTAAACCTTCAAAGTTTCTGCAAATTACAGTACATTAGCAGCAGTTACGGGTGAACCAGGCAACCACCCACTCCTACATTTGTAATCACGTAATACTAAACATGTTTAAAAATGTTGATAGATTGTAGCCAGTAATTGTGTATATGTGCGTGGCTCATGGAAAATCTGTTTTGACAGCGTGATAGGCTTTACGTTTGAGCGGTGCTCTCAGAACACGACACGGTTAAAGGCTCTGAGCTGCTGTCAGTTTTCTGCTTTGTTCACTGTGGTTGCCCTGCAGTGTTCGTTCTCGAGGTTTCTCACCCTTAATTATAATGTGGGCAGAATGATTACAAAATTGGTTTGAAGTAAGTTATGGACACTTGGCTTTTGGGAATATGTCTACTGTAATATAAACTCCTGGGAGTTTCGGCCATGTGACAAAACTGAGTTTTGACCCTTACTTAAGCTATAATATAGATGTATTCGAGTTACCTGTCCCAGGAGCTTATCTTTTCTCTTAGAATACAATCCTGCTAGGCTTACATATAGGAAAGCCTTAGCATTTTCATTTTGGTGGAATAAAGCTATAAATACCTTATGGCTCTGCTGGTAGCTACATATACTAAGAATTTTTAAAATGTATATGACCTGTAAAGATTAAGGTAAAATATATGATTCCTTGGGAAAGCGAGTAACAGCCCCAGAATGAAGAAGATAAAGGTGTTTTGCTGACAAACACACCTGAATGTAAAGGTATTTTCCCGACAAACAAAAAATCACTAACCAAAATTTTAGGATCTTTTGAAAATTGAGTTGCATTAGAAAAGCTTTCTTCAGCAGCCGAAGTTTTAATACTAAATAATTCAGCATTCTGCTGACCTTTACAAGTTTAGCCTTTCTGTAGGAACAAAGTGTTTGAGAAATGTCTCTAATTTAGTTGTCACAAACAGATATCAGGCTGTGGCTGATGGGTTTCATGAGGAGAGGCTCCAGCTTGTTTTTCCAGCTCCAGTTTGTTTTTCCTTTAACAGCATCAGACTTAACCTGCTCCCCGTCTCCCACACTTCTCAGCCACCCAGTCACTTCCATTCCTTCCCAGAAAAGAGTGTTGGGGAAAAACAAGCAAGCACGTGGTTGAGCAGATGAAGATAATCCAAGGTGATCTTGGCAGATGTCACTGCTCACATATTCCGAACCAAGTGCCTCTGTTTGCGAGGCCCTTTTTGCAGGCTGCTCGGGGAGGCCGTAGGGCTGCGGGCTGTCTGGCCATGCCGCGTGCTTGGCCTTAGTGACACGAGCCAGAGCAACGGCTCTGAGCTCCACACTTGCAAGGAGATGAAGTGCAGGTGGGGGGAAACTGCCGGAGAAAGGGGAAAGTGGATAAAAACTGGAGCCTACCAGGAGTTAGGGCATTACAGAGGCTTGGTGAGGTGAGAGACAGTTGCCACCTCCAGGGTGACCACCCTGGCCCACGGTATGTATGGCCCACAGTGCCCACAGTGCCCTGGTCAGCACAATCTGCCTTCCTACTGCACACCAGTGAGAGTAAACAGAGAGTGGAGAAGAATAGAGACACCGTGGCCAAACTCTGTTGGCCTCCCAGGGCAGGTGGGACCCTGATGGTGCCACGCGGACTATGAGTGAATGGAGGTTCGAGCAGAGGGAGGACACTGCGGCCAAACTCCGTTGTACTCCCTGCAGAGGCAGCCTCTCGTACCACATGGCTGATAAGTCACATAGTATGATCAGAAGTCTGGTGCTAGGCCAGCAGTGGTGGCAGATCAGTCCCTTCCATGGCCTTTGTTCAAACTTCTCCTCATTCTAATCTCATTATAATGCCATTACACAACCCCATCCTAGAAGTTACCTGCTTCCAAAGAACGCCCCCTCCTCACGGAGCATGCTCTCTAACCTTTTGATTAACTCAAGACTTTTTAAGCCAATCAATAACAAAAGTAAGGATGACTAGAGTCACTTAAGCTCTGCCTAAATGTAAAAGAAAATATATGAAAGGTGAACTAAGGAGGAAATTAGTAGGTGGAAGGAAGGAAAAAGAGGGGAGAGTATTTCAGGACCCTCTGTTAGAAAAAAAAAAAGTACTAATTAGGAAGATATTGCATTCTAGTAACTGAGTTTTTGTATCTGTATGTCTTGTTTTACTACTTTTGCCAGCTCTCTCCCAAACAAGGCTGGTGGAGCAGAGGGATATTCTGTCCATATGAGAATCCTTCTTACATTTCATTAGAGGCAAATGCATGATTGGATCATCCAACTTCATGACTTTTGGGAGGCTGGAGTGTTTTGTGGACACTCAGAACAGCAGCCCGGAATGTTTGGAGCTGGGCCCAGGGAGTGGCTGGGAAATGTGCTCTGGAGCGGGCAGAGCAGCAGGTGGGAGCCCAGCGTGGGAAGCACGGCTGGGGATGCGTGGGCAGGGAGGTGCTTCCCGCAGGGACGCGGTGGCGGCACCGGCTCCCGTGGGTGCAGGGCCCCTGACCTGCAGCTCAGCCCCGGGCTGTCCAGGGAGGGAAGCTGTGTGTGTTTCTGCCCCCAGAATTGCAAACGTGCAGTTAGCTGCAGAATGACCTTTCTAAGAAGAACATAAAAGGATGTACCATCCAAAGTCTCTCTAACTAATATCCCAGAAATGTTTTTATTTCATGTTTCCTTAATGCTAAAGCGTCCTGGTGGTCTAATGAAATTACATTAACTCTGCTGCTACTTCATTTTGACAGAGGAAAAACAAGGAAATGCAATCTGACACCTATGGCAATGATCCCACCTGAAATGGCATTATCTTCTGTGTCTGCATACTGTGCTGATAGTCCACGTATTCACTAATGCAATCAGTGTTCATAGCAAATTCACCTTGAGTGAGTTTATTGTTGTCCTGCTTTTAATCCTGGGATTCCTCCTCATTTAAAAGCGATGGTGAATTTCGGTATTAGTGGACGAAAGGGATGGCGCTGCTTTTTTGAAGCCTGGTTCTGCCTCGCACGCAGCTGGGGCAGCTTCCACGCAAACGGGGCGAGGGAGCAACTCTGTTGCACCTTTACATGGCCCTTTACATGGCCCTGGGCTGGAGAAGTGCAGCCCACACCCAAGGCCGCTGCTATTGATCTGTTAGTAGCTGTGCATAGAAAGCAAGAAGATGAATTACCCACAGAGAAGAGTCAGCGCTGCCAGCTACAGAGCTGAGGGAGGCCGGAGCAGCACAGAATGGGCAGGTCCCACCAGTGCTCTGCTAAGGGAGAAGAAAATCATGAGCTGCTCATTCATTTTGCCACTGTTTTCAGGGATGTTGGTTAATAGAGAAGTAAATGTTAGAAAACATCTTTCAAGGAAAGGCCAATAGAAAGGAAGTCAGAGGAATGCACCTCCTTTGGTGTGAATATTTTTTAATTTTTAAGGAAATGGAAGAGGATTAAAACTAGGTAAGTTGGAAACTCACGAGGAATCAAATGAAGGACCATCTAGATAATTATCTTGTAAGGTCATAGCAATAGAAAAGGAATGAGATGCACAAGCAAATAGAAAAAATAGCTCTCTGACATTTTTTCATGTGAACAGCTGTGACGTTGTGCGAAGGTTGCTTGTAAAATGATGAGATGACAAAGTAATCTGTGTTCTCAAGTCATGATGCACAAACAGAGTAAGCACGGAGAGTTTACTGTGACAATCAACTTGGGCAATGACTTTCCATCTTGGGCTTAGGAGATTCCTAAGCTCTCCCTTGTCATGTGCTGCCTTCCATGTCGCTTGTGGCTGGGTTCCAGTGCCCCCCAAACCGTCCCTAGGGAATCCTGCAGGAGCTCGCAGAGGGCAGAGCAGCCGGAGGGAGGGCCCATTGCGTGTGTCCGCCACGGCCCCACACAGCCCACCGTGCAGCTGAGGACCCTCCACTGCAGAGCTCTCACTGCAAACTGCCACCCGCGTGTCCTGCAGAGCACTCAGGCTTTCACTGCAAAGATTTCATAAGCCGCATGATCTTACTGAAGAATAGGAGGGATTTTTTTGTTGTCAGGGTGATTTATTAGTAGTTGTATCCATTAACATTTTTTAAATGTTCAATAATTCCTTCAATACACCTTGTAAATTAATCTTAATAAATATACAGGAGGAATCAGCTTACCCCAGTAATTGACATTTAATAGCAGGCAGTACCTATAATTTACCAAGATAACTTTTCAGCAAAGTTTAACTCTTAATTAGCTCTAGGGAAGGAGCTAACCTTCAAGCGGGGTTATTTGGCTGTAAGAAGCGTAGGTGTGAAAACCATGCGTGTGCTTGATTTTGTCAGTTTGCAGGGTGGGTCAAGAGTGCAGGAATATTTAGCAAAAGTGGATGAGTACATTTTCAGCTACTGTATTTATCATCTTTAAGTTCACAAGTACAATTTTAAGGATTTTTTTTTCCTTTCGTGTGTTTTAAATATATATCATTTTTTATGGCTTAGACAGACAGGCTAATGCATGTTAGAGGAGACAAGATCCCAGTGCAATTTCCTAGTGTCCTAGGTCAATTTTCAGCTGGGTCTTACACATGAGACTGACATTTGGTGATGGTAATAACAGTTTCAAAGGAAGCTGTGATTTTAGAGAGAGACATTACTTCAGGGATATTTGCCTCCCCAAAAGTATTTTCAAATCTGCTGATACTTTATCTTTGCTTCCCTTTGCACAATCTCTTTCGATTGTCCTGCAGAACTCATCAAAGATAATCTCCAAAGAAAACTGGCAGCTGGTCTCCAGGAGAGAGTCTACATTCAGAAATATGACTTGCTTGCAGTAATGCAGAAGCTGAAGAAATTGTTCTTGCCACATACAAAGGTAGGCAATAAAGCTTATTTTCAGTAGTTTCACTCTGTGCACTCTTATCTAAACTTACTTAACTTGTTTAAACCATCCACTGCACAGTCTTTGTTCCTAGCGGCATTTTAGTTCCTGCTGAAGATAAACAGACTTATCACATAATTACCTCACTGCTGTTAATTATCACGCCTCTCATTTTGCCTGTGATTGCTACCCTTTTGGGGGCATGCTGCTTTAACAATGACATGTCAAAAGGGAAGACACTTGGATGAAATGTAGAGCTGTAGAAGTATTCCTATGTTTGAGACTGCATTGTGGTAATTTAAGTACTTCTCTCGGTCTTTCCTTCTCTTTCCACTTCCCTTTCTTTTAATTCTTTTCTCATTCCCTTCCTTTCTTTTTCCCTCCCCTTCATTTCTTTATTTGCTATATTTCTGGCCATGCTTTTTCAACTGTGCACATCCATACAATTTCTGAACTGTCTGCTTCATTTAAAAGTAAATAAACAGCAGCTTTTGCATCTCCCAGCTTCAACTCAGTGAGATTCTTTTCTCATTACAATTACACAGGAGTCTAAGAAGGTTTTGGCTTCACATCGTTATAATCATTTCATGCCCACGTCCATTACTGCTTTGATATAACTCTGTGTGATTTAGGGCTTCACCCAGAAAGCGTGAAGTGATTCCTTCCCCCAGCTCATTTCCAGGGCCAGGGAGATTGTGTTGCCCTTGGAGAACACAATAGTTGCAGCCAGTATGAGGTGCATTTGCAAAGTGCTGCTTAGGAATTAGACATCTCATTAGCAAATAATTGAGATTCACAGGCACAGCTCTCTTGCTGCTTTGAAAATGTACCCCCAATAAAACCTATAATTTGCTAAAGTTAAGAGATGGCAAACCACATTAGAGCACGTCTAAATTTTCAGGGAAACCATATGTATGCGCCTGAAAGTCCTGAATCAGCCTAACTCTGGGTAAGCACTCTGATTCCCTTGTAATTCCCCTGCCCCTCGCCTGGCAGCTGGGGGAGGGCACAGACACCTTGCCCGAGAGCCAGCAAGGCAATGGTGGGAGCAAGAGCCCATAACAAGACTTTTCCATTTGTATTAAACTGCCTGCATGCACAGGAGAAAATGAAGGAAAATGTGGAGCTTGAGGGAGAGAAGGAACTTGCTAATGCATAAATGCCTCAAAAGGAGCTGGAAATAATGAAAGGAGAGAAGTAGTCCTACATACAGAAGGGAGCTCGCTGAAGCACTGGGTGCTCACCATCTGAATGGAGCTTTTTAATATCTCAGCTCCTGCTGCTGTTGGGGATCTGCTAAAGCTATCAGGCCAAATACTTCCATCTCCCAATTCCAGCTATGATTCTGTTTACTTCTCCAGTTATTTCATATTAACACCAGGATATTGGAGAGCAAAACTTGGTGTGCTGCAGTTCTAACTGATGAAATGCTGCGAAGTTTCCATGTTGCAGCTGAGACTTCTCCGGGGGCAGCCGGCAGAGCCTGTGCATTGGGCTTGCACCTGCCACAGCGCAGCCCATGGGCCAGCGTCCCAGCAACTCTTAAGTTCTGTTTCCCTATTCACTCTGGCCCTCACCTTTCTCATGGCTGTGCAGCTAGGTATTGATTTCCATGTAAGAGCTGCACCAGCTTCTTCGTAAATTCTTGTGTCTGTTGTGTCATCGGATAGGCGCCATGTATGCATATGCTTTCAGAGTGTTATCTTGAGCAGACATGATTTTCTAAGCTGGTGGTGTTGTAGAGGAAAAAGAAGCTTCCTTAATTCTTGATGCTATAAACAGAACTATTACAGTGACCAGAGAGATATGCTAAACAAGGGTTTTTTTTGTTTATTTTGGTGGGCTGAGTGACTATACGGAGGAGGTGTTTATGAGTCTTTCCTTTGGGGAAGGATCTTAGATTGATATCATTGTGCTTGCTGGTGTATATCATTTATTCCTCTCCAAGCTAATCTTGGTAATTAAGTTTGAGATGTCAGTGTGTGACCAGCCTCCTCGCAAAAATTAACATATATTGTGTAAAACCTATGTTTTTTCTGAATTTGATTTTATTGATAATTTATGTAATGACTACAGAACAAAATCTCAAAATAGTCCACCTAGGGAGGATGGGGAAAAGTTGCTCAGAAGCTTTAGGCAGAATGAAAATATCCACCTAAAATGCAAATGAGAGAGCCCTGTGTCCATATGCAGCAGGATACATCCTGGTGAAAAAATAGAGTTCTTAGGGATACCACACTATTTTATGCTGCTGCTGTTTGTACCTTTGAAATGTTACTAGCCAACACACTATTATGTGCTAAAGAGGCATCTGGATATTAATATACTTTATACCAGCATCTGAAGCGGCAGAGCCTTCTGTGGGGCCTGGCGAGTGTCCAAGGAGCTTGGGCAGCCATCGCCCAGCACGAGCAGACACGACGCAACGGTAGAGAGAGACACCTCTCAAACACCCATTCCATCCTGCACCTGTCCTTGTAGGTCAGATTTCTTGGTAATCTCTTGTAAATAGGTAGGTCTTGAAACTTGATAGACTCTCTGAAAGTGATTATGTTAAGAGGCATGGACCAAGCCAGCCTGGCCGCTGAGCATCTCTCCTGGTCGGTGCAACTGTGTTTTCCTTAGTTTTCTACCTAATGCATCATTCTCTAGGGGAGGATGGACAGTGAGAGGATGGTCAATTATGAAAAAAGTCCTGAAGGAGAAAAGATGTTTTCAGCTTCAAACTCAGTTCAGTTTTTCTAGCAAAGTTTTTATTAAGACTCAACAGAAAGTGCTCCCTTAAAAAAAAAAAAAAAAATAATAACACTCCAACAGAAAAGGTAGAGTGAAGAAATGCAGGTTTTTATATGTGTTTTTGTTCACAGACCATAGAGGAGTAGGATGATTATTTCTGAGGAAACACATTTAAACCAAAGCGAGCTGTAACAAGGCTCAACAGTTTGGTTCTGTTTGGGAGCAAGTAGATTGCAGACTGGCAGGGCTCTCTCTCCTTCCTGTTCTTATCCCGTGTTCTCTCACGTTTGCTGTCTTTGTAAGGGAGAGGAGGACATCCCAGCTCGCGAGTCTCCCTGTGCACACGTGGCAGCGCAGGCCGGGCGCTCAGGCTGCCCACGTGCGGCTGCTCCCAGCCCCACTGCTCCCTGCGCACTCCGCGGGCAGCTACACATACAGCCCTTCCTCCGGACCCTTCGGCTATTCTGAAATGAAACTTAATTTACTGATCTTCCTACTGCTCTGTGTGCTTGGATGGAAGCGTGTGAAAATTCTTGAAGCTTAAAAGCCTCAAAAGGCTGACCTTAGCTCCTGGCAAATATTTTCTGCTTCTCTCTGAAAAGGAGGAGAGCACATATCTTAAGTCTACATATTTGCTCTGCAAACTGAGTAGCCTTCCTCGTCACTTACTGCTCTGGCACAACTGGAGGGGCAATAAAGCAGTGCTGGTGAGAGCCAGGAGGGCTACCTGAGCGAGTGCTGATGCACTGACAGGGGTGCTGGTGCCACAGCTGCCCAGCCCAGTCCCATGCCTGCCAGCCCGGCAGCTGCTGCGGCTGAAGGCTCGGCCTCCAGAAGAACATCCTCTGCTCCGTGTGCTCCCCAGCACAGGCAGAGGGCTGCCCTTCTGGAAAAGCAAAGCCATTCCAACTGTTTCAAGCTTCTACTAAGTAACTAATGACTGCTTGGCAAAAAAGCACTTGACCAGATCAGGAAACCCTCAACTATCTCCTGTGACATGGGAGGGATGGGGAGCTCTGCTACTCTTCTGAAACTTGTTATGGAGAAATATCTGCTGAGTATTAGAAATATGCATATTAGTAACAATAGTAACAATGCAATTGATAGATGCAATTAGTAACAAGCTCCCAGTATTGGAGCTTGACTATTAGTTTCCTGGGATCACAAGAATCACAGAATGGTTGAGGTTGGCAGGTGAGGGACAAAATGGACTTCAGACAGTTCAATATGAATCATAGGAAGAAGCCTCTTTATTGCAGATAACTAGCCCTTATATAGAATTATTCTATCCCTACACGCGGGCACATACTCCTTGCTAGGACAATTCTCTGCTTCATGTGGAGAGCACACATTCCTGCTTCGTTGTCGGTTGGACTGCTCATATCTCAGTGCTCCCTCCTTGCATTGCCCTCTGCTTGGCTCACTTCCTCAATGGACTTCTTGTTTTTCTCTACTCAAGGCCACCTTAGAGACAGAGCTGTGTGCTTTGTTAAACATGCCTCTTTTAAATATGCTTTATTAAACGAGCTATGTTAACCTTTTTGTATGGCTGGTTCAGTGTGCCCACTCAGAGTTTCTTCTGAGTACATTCCTACAGGCAGGGACCTCCAGAGATCATCCAGTTCAACCCCCAGCTCTTTCAGCGACTCCCGGAGCACGGGGCACCCAGTCACAGCCAGGCGGGTTGGGAGATCTCCGGAGAAGGAGGCTCCACAGCCTCCCTGGGCAGCCTGTGCCAGGGCTCTGGCACCCTCACAGTAAACAAGTTCTTCCTCACACGGAGATGGAACTGCCTGGGTTTCAACTTGTCCCCCCTGCCCCTTGTCCTGTCACTGGCCACCACCAACGAGAGTTTGGCCCCTTCCTCCCTACATTCCCCCTTCAGATATTTGTACATGTTGATCAAATCCCCTCTCAGTCTGCTCTTTTTCAGGCTAAATAGGCCCAACTCAGTCTTTCCTCATATGAGAGATGATCCTGTCCCTTAATCATCTCTGTTGCTCTGAACTGGACTCTCTCTAGAATGAAGTTAGGAACAAAGATGCGTGGGTTTCTTTTATTATTTTTAGAAAGATAACCTCGTATCACAGGTAGTGAGGAATATTATCAATCTCACTGAGGTGAACACCAAGAAATGTAGGAGCACTGAAAAAGCAATGCCAATAGTTGAGGTAGATTCAGTCTTTGGGACAGCAGCGATTCTGTGAGGGGGGGATTTATCAGCAGTAAGCTGCACTCTGCTGCTGCCTTCCCTCCACTCCCTGCCGCCACTGCGTCGCGCTGTGCAGTCTGGCTGCCTTTCCTACGGCAGGGGATTAAGGAAAAGTGTAAAAAAATCACACAAATTACTTTAGGGATATTTCCTATATTTTGTTGTCATTATTAGCATGTATTTGTTAACCAAATTCACAGAATCACAGAATCTTTAAGGTTGGAAGGGACCTCTAGAGATCATCTAGTCCAACCTTCCTGCCCAAGCAGGC
>JAVCKT010097889.1:0-11234 GCA_032273925.1 Rhynchotus rufescens
TTTTTGATGTTTTAAAATATGAAAATATAAATGGAAGCATCTTTTATTTAACTGTAGCCTAAATTATGTCCATTCCTGGTTTCTCACAATATAGTTACTATGATTAATTGTATAACTAAATGCTCTGAGTAACTCTAAATGTGTTACATTGTTCGTTCAGGTGTGTTTGAGTGTATATCAGTGTGACTCTGTACTGTTTGCTTGTGATGGGCTGAGCATGGGTGTGGGGAGCTGCCACAGGGCTGTCTGCATTCTGGCCCCTGAGCACCCAGAGCAGAGACTTGGTTAAAATGCGATACAGGAAAAGCATCTTAGCAAACACTTTGCTGTCATGGCAGCGTGTGTTTATGCTGTAATTATGGAACATTTTAGTGTTGCATCAGATGCACATCTGTACTTACTGGATCTCATTAATGCAAGACGATTCCTCTAGTAAAGTGAGTGAAGTTCAATTTGAAGCAGACATTTGAACTGAAGCTTTCTTTTCAGGCCACAAATTTATTGATATGAATGACAAACATCAGCTGTGAAGCCAATATATGAATGGATCTAGGTTTTTAATTACTCTCTTCAGACAGTAGCTCGACACAGTAAGAGACTATGAGCAGAAGAACTGAAGAGCTACTGCATATGCATTAGTCATAAATCATGAGCCTCTAAAAGTAGAGGATGTCAATTTGACATCTTTTGTGAGCATTAAAATGATTCCTAAACATGTAGCCACAAATAAGCCTTAGTGTCCTGAAAAGAGTGCATTATTTTATGTCCTGAGTAGTTGCTGCCCTGTAGCACGGAAGAGCAGCAAAAATGAAGCTGTTGTATCATTTTTTTTTGAAATGGGACAAAGGTCTTCTGAAGATCAGGTTTGGATGGTGTTTTGTGATAGCTTTTAGGCTTGAGTAATTAGCCCCTTTTTAGAGATGTAAACAGACATTTTAAATCCAAACAAGAAAAATACTAGGTTTTGGGTTTTAATCACAATAATATTTGCCTTGATTAGAGAAAAGTAAGCTCCCTTGAGAAAAATAACTATGCAACTTAGCTAGTAGATGTGTATTGTCAGAAATGCAAAAATTAATCTTTATAACCCTTGGGATGTCAAGGTCTTCATAAGACATACATCTGTTCTGATAATAAACCAGTGTCTATGTTCATCCTTTCTCTCTTTAGTACAACTTTGGACATGGTGACTAATGATCTGACATGTTTATAGATGCTTCAGAAGACTGTTGTAGAAAAGGTGATAGAAAGGTGGTGTAGACAGCCTGCATCAAGGGTGTTCTAAAAGGCAGTACACTAAGGATGCAGATAGCCTATATCTACTAGGACCATACTGCTTTCTCTAGCCCTTTCCATCTCCTGTCTCATTCATCCTTTACTTAATTTTCTTCTTTCTTGTACCCAGTAGCCTAGTCCATATTAGTGGACTCATTGATATGGAATCAATAATCACACCCATTAGAATTACAGGATATATTACTTTTTGATTAGCCTTTCTCAATGTGCCTTTAGGGCAGTGCAGTTAGGAATATAGAGAAGCACTTGTGTTCGGAAGTTTAAGTCAAAAAGTACCGTTATTCCTAATGTTTAGACTGTTTTACAATGCAACTCAGGTTTCATCCTTTGAGAAATTGTGTCAGTTATTGAAAGAGCCATCGTCTCATTTCACTTTATCTAAGGCAATCTCAATCTTCATTCTTATAATTATTAGAAGAGCCCAGCAGCAAAAATCTGATTAGTGATTTCCTAATGCTGTTGGAAAACAACACTTGTAGAATAATGTTGTGTACTGAGTCAATGATACAAGTCGAGATTGATGTGAAAACAGATTAGGAAAATGTCTAAAGAAATTTAGCACAATATTTTTCTTTGCCACAGCAACATGATGGATGTCATAATTCCTTTGGTAACTGAAATATAGAAATATAAAATGAAAATTATTCTGGAAGTAGAATCCTCATAGATGGGTAATATCTTTGCTTTTGTAATGGAAAAATCATGGAATCTCCTAAGATTGGTGTTTTCGTGTGTGTGGTGTTTTTTTTTTGTTTTGTTTTTTTTTTTTTTTTTTTTTTTATTTTTATTTTTTTTACTTGGTTGCCCGCTTTAGAGCTCTAACTATCATGAAATTACAAAGAATAAAATAAAAGATATGGGGTATACTTTTGTTTCATAGGTGCTTCTTTTTGTTTTGGAAATCACTTTTGTATTCTATTGTTTGCAGTGCACCTAAAGAACAAGAAAATAAGCTTTCAGGTTAGGGTATACAGGTCTATCATATTGGACTTCTAATTTCACTGATTTCTTTGGTTCGCTGCTTTTTAATTAAGCTTTGGACTCCTATCTTGGCAAACCTTTACTGTTTTCAGAAGATTAATAAACTATCCAAAGTTAATATGAGCATCTGTAGAGATCCTGGACAGCAAATTTCCTCATTTATTAAAAATAAGTCATAAATATTATGAAACAGTGATTATTCAACGTCTAACATTCACATTTACAGTGTTGATATTACTCTAAAGTTCATTTGACTGATGAGGAAGGAGATCACTCAGGTTCTGTGGGGCACCGGATTTGGAGTTCAGAGAATTGTCCAAGATTGAAACTGTCATAAAAGCTTCTCTCAGTATTTTACAGTATCTCCTTAAAGCTTCTTCTGAGTTAAAGCTCTTCATCTATGAAATGGCATATATTGAATTAGTCCTTCAGTTATCTAGCATGACATATATTGAACTAGTCCTTCAGTTATCTATCAGTTTTACCTGTAAAAAAATAAATCGAAAAGTGTGGAGGTGTGCTTAGGAAACTAAGTGTGCTTAGTTTCCTTTTTGTTTAAATACTCTAATGCTAATGACTGTCTGCTTTATTAATACTTGTGGATTACATTTTGGATTTTTTTTTAAATAAGGTAACTGTGTTTTCAAATGCATTTAATCAAAGGCAGATTAGAAATAAGACAGCATGTGAGTTATTGACAGATCAGCTCTGTACTTAATATCTTATCTAAATCCCCATCCGTTGCTTTTTAATACAGGATGCATATTGTAATAAAAGTCAAGCCTCATGGATATGAACCACTTTGCAAAGTAATATACAGAACATATTGTTGTTGTTGTTGTTATTCACAATTGGAAAACAGATTTCAAAATAACATTTTTGTTTCTCCAATCCTTGTTATTCTCTGTCCTGGGAAAAATACCTAGAAGTTCTACTGTAATTTTACAATTTTTTTTTGTCTTTTTCCACAAGTAATCTGTTGATGTGAAACAAACAGGTTTCTGAATGTATGGACCATATGTCACAGGAAAACAACCCCCCAAAATATAGAAAAACTGGAACTAAAAATGAGATCACACCTGCATGTTCCTAATATGATCCAGGAGCTGTGGCAGTGTGCAGGTAATTTTACTGTCCTGCTCACATGGGGCACCAGGAGACTTTGTCTCTCTGCTTCTGTTTCCATGGTACTTGGAATTAGATTAGTTTTAGATTCACAGCTGGTAAATGAGAAAGGCTAAGTTATGGTGCAGTGCGTGTTAGTCTGTAACATATTGAGGTTTTTTTTTTGTTGTTGTTGTTTTTTTTACAAAAACTGCTCAAAATTGTGCTGAAGTTGTTGCTTTTTTCATTTGCTGTTGTTTGCCTAGTGTTTATTCCGCAGGCTTCAGAGCTGCTGCTGATTGTGGGTAGGGAGCCTGATGCTACTTATGCCCTTGTGTTTACTGTGATGTGATCTTCAAACCATACGGTGAACATGGATAGTGCCTGGATTCTAGTGATAACTGCTTGTTGAAGTGTCGTTTTCCATATCTACCAAAAGAGCTGTTACTAACTGCTTTAAATCAAAATAGCCTAAAGCTGTCTTTTGCCATGTTTTGAAAAGGTGGTAATATGCTTTATTTCTACCTGATCTATATAAAAATAATTCTTATGATGTTTGTGCATTTCCCATTTCAGCTGCTTAAGTACCATGGTGCGGCTGCCCTGCCTTTGTCTGTGCAAAGAGGTGCCACAGTCTGCGGTTCGTGCTGTGCCAGGAGCTGGTCCTTCCAGGCCCTCCTTGATGGGCGATTGTCCATTTGTTGTTACCAAATCCTGGTGATGGCCATTCGGTGGCCTTCCCTATCTACCAACACTGAAGTGACTTGGCTGCTAAAATGCTTTTCTTAATGCCCTACCCAAATCTCCATTACTGCAATTGGAAATCAATTATTTCTCATGCAGCTCTTACAGTACTTAAAGACCAGGTGATTGTTCTCCTCTTTGTAACAATCTGGTGCATTTTTGAAAGTGCTATTATATTCCAGTAATCCGTTTCTCCTAATGCAAGGAACCTACCTTTTTATTTTTAACCTCCCCCTTATAATCATGTACACTCTCTCTCTCTCTCTCTCTCTCTATATATATATATATATATTTATAAAAATAATATAATATAGTTTAAGAATATAATATATATAAATAAAAATAGAAAGTGTCCAGAGAATGGCAGCAAAACAAGAGTTTAAAGTGTCTTTATTTTGCATAAAGCATCTCCAGCAAAGCATTATTTTAACTTAAAACCAGCTAGAGATGACTTCTCATTTTCCAAAGCAAATAAACAGAAAATAGAAGTCTAGCACATATTAAAAAACATTATACAAAAGCTGCCATCAGAATTCAATGTTTGTTTACTCCAGTTTAAATACTCATCAATTTACAGGAGATCAGTTAACTATGCTTACAATGTGATATCAAAATGCAAGCATAGGTTTGAATTTACTGAAGAATTCTAGCCCTAATAGTTGATCTTCTTAATGTCTAATAGGAGACAAAGGCAAATGAAATCTGAGTTCCAGTAAACTGTGAGTCCTGAAATTGTGAAGAGTAGTGATTTATGGTTTCTTAACTACATCTCAACTCCTATGATTAAGAACAACTAAAAGTGACTGACAATTGTATACATTTTTCATCACTGTAGAAATATTCCTTTCTTTGACATCCATTTTGTTACTTTTTATCTCAGTACTCTGCATATCAGCTTGACAAATTTATTGTTATGAAATGTCAAAAGCCTTTCTGAATAAAGCAGGACAAGAATATTTTTGCAGCCAATGGTTTTCATCTAGACTGAGATGATAATTGAAGGCTTTATTGGGAGTTGTGCCAACTTTCTATTTTCTCTAATACCAGGCTTTTCACAGGGGGGAATGGAAAGCAGTGCATGGAAAGACAACAGACAGTGGGCAGAAACTGAAATAAGAGATGTTCAGTCTGGACATGGAGAGGAAGAAATTTCTGGTGTGGACAGTCAGACGTGGGGTGCAGGTTGGCCACCAAGATTGTGCAGTGTCTGGCCTTGGAGTCTGTCAAGAGCTCACTCACTACAGCCCCAAGTGCAGGTCTGATGCCACAGCTGCCCCTGCTTTGAGCAGGAGGTTGAACTAGACCCCTCCCCAGGTCTCTTTGAAATGGAAGTATGAGGTTGTCATCATGTAGGCAGTTTTTTTTTTTCTTTTTTTTTTTTTTTTCCCCTTAAATGTCTCCCTGATAGATGCTGATACAAAAATTGTCAGCTGAAAGTCTGTCTCTTTGGTTAACTTTGAACTCAGTGTGGCTGCCACTGCAGATCTTATACTTAGCAAGGGCTTGCAAAAGCATGATAACATCTGTGGACAATGTAAATTGTCAAGATGTCATAGCTTAAGAAAGGAACTGTGCGCTGTATGTGTCGTAAAACATTTAGAACTTCAGGAGACTGAGTTTTATAGTCTTAAATTCAGAATAAGCCTATGATTTTGCTTGATTCCTGAATTTCTTTCTCTTTAAATTTGTGTGTACATTAAAAATAGAGTGTGATTCTAGTACACATGATGTGATCAATGTCTTTCAGATACATAACCATATCAGTTCATTTTAATGACAAAAATAAGCTTGTATTCTCTGAGAAGTGCTGACATGTAAACACTATAATTACAAAAGCAATTTAAAGCAATGTATGTAAACACTGTCATGAAAAGAGGCAGCCTTGCTCCTAGCTATTGTCAGTCCTCTTTTCTACACTGGGACCTTTTCTTCTCTTGCACCAGCACAGGTGTTCAGGCAGCTGTGGGTTGCTCTAACAACCAAGCAAAAACTGTTGAAAAATCTGAATAACGTGCATCAAATGCTGCCCCATACTCTGAATAGCATGCGGCAAGTGGTGCCCTATAGCAAACCTTTAGGAACAGCGGAAATCACAGAGCATTTGATCTTAACCGAAACAGATGACACTCCATAAACTGCTGGTAACTCATGGTGTTCAGCATGCTGCTTGATCCCTGCAGTACTGCCTATTTGTTGCATTGTCCTGGTTCCAAAGGTTCTCGCCATCTCATCAACATTTTTATTGATTATAGTCTCAAAATCTATTTATTCATAGTCAGGCAACAGCCTGAATGTTGCCTCCTCAATTAATTCTGACCACATGGTTAGTGTTTAAATAGAGGTTGAAAGCGGAACGTGGTAGATATGTGTGCTGTTGCACTCTCTGCCCCTTCATGGCACCCATGTGTCTTTCAAAGCTCAGTCTGCTTATGTGGCTGTGCCTGCAGTTCCTCTGCTATATTGCCACCTTGTCATTTCTAAACTACTTCAAAGCACGCTGAATGTATTTGTTAGTGGTATGAGGGCATCAGTTATACTGCAAAATGAAGCAACTGAAGTTGCTTTATCATTTAAAGGCACCACTTATTTACTTGCCTAACCTAGGAATACCTAACCTGTTAAGATACTCTAAGTGATTTAAGGATACAAAAGTGTCCATTTTATTTTTAAGTTGCTACTAGAGTTCATTTATACATTGGGCTTTTTTTCCCCCTCAGCAGGAATATTCAATATATTTATTGAAAAGAAGCATAAGGTTTCACACAGAATATCAGCCTGAGGAATAAATTAGAAATGAGAATAGTTTATAATAAACACTTGAGGCTTCTTGTAATTCATAAGCTCTAGTTAAGACAAGAAAGATTGCAAGATCCCAAGTTATACTGGCAGAAAAAAAACATTTACTGAACAAATTAATAGTGAATCATAGTGAAACATCACTAGTTTTCCAGTTCTGTACATTAGGGTACTTTGATTAGCATTTCATTGAGTTAGTATCTGTATGGGTTTTTTTATATATATAGTTCAGAAAAGTTTAAAGGACAGGTACTAGAGAATGTGTTACGTTGTTCGGTTGTTTGAGGATAGAGAATTAGAAAGCAGATGGTTCAAGATACATGAAGAGACTCCATCATCTGATCTGTCTCATTCTAATTAGAACTATGTGAATTTCTAGAGGCTTAACTGGATGGCAATGGCAAATTCTAAAAAAATCATTGTCAGGAGTTTTTTAAAAATCCTTTGTTTGCAGTTCCCATACTGGAAAGTAATTTTCTGTTTTCATCTTGCCTCAGTGTGTATGTCAAGGTAAATGAGTCTTTTCCATGCGTGCACACAGCTCGCATTAATGACGATGGAGATTTCATGGCATGTTGAAGGGCATTCATACCTAATGTTACTGCATTTTTACAGCAGCGCTGACTTTTGCTGCATATTCTGTTTCCTTTTCTCTCCCTTCTTCCCTTCCCTTTCTCAACCACCACTGTTGTTGAAGTTGGCAGGAATGCACAGCTGTAGGAAATCTCTTTAAGGAAGCTGGCAAATCTGAGTTTATTATACATCAAATTAGTAGCTTTGATTTATTTTGAATATCTTGAATGTGATGGGACACTTTCATTGCAACTCTGCAGACATACACTATGTTTAAGATTTTAAATAAATGTTATACCACATGTATATAGGCTCTGAAGTCAAACCACACTGCCAAAGTCTTTAATTCGATGAAACCAAATGATTTTTTTGCACACTGTTTCCATTGATTTAAATAATTTAAGTATTAGATATACTGATATCTAATACCACAATCGTTGTGTGGTCTTTGGGTTGATACAGGTTACCTACTTCTTTTTCCCATAACTCAACTACCTAACTAGGAAAAAAGAATGCAAAGAACTTCACATGCCATAATTTGTTAAAAGACACCAGACGCTATTAAGAAAACAGAATGCCAATTTTAGGTAAGGTAAATGAAAATACACTTTTATCTACAGAAGTATGAGTTTTCTGAGGTTTACACTGTAGAAGGCTATTGGCATGGGAGATTACTACACCTCAAGGCCAAAAAAACTGTATATTAACTACAACAAAATCAGCAAATAATAGGATTTGGAAAATTGTTTTATGGTTTTATATAATGAAGGCAACAATGGTTTTATATATTGAATGCTACAATGACAATATTAAAGATGAAGTTAAATCACAGAGTTTTAGTTTGTATCATCAGTGCACTCAGTGAGCGTGTCAACTGGCCAGCCAATGGTTAACCTCTTGCATGCTGAGCCAGTACAGGGTAAGTGCCATGAAACTAAGACGGACAGTCTATTTCTTTGAGAAAATAAATAAATAAAATAAAATAATGTATGTACACTTTTCATCTTGCAAACTACTTGCAAGATCAAAATATCAAGCAATTGCAGTTTAGCTGAACAGAAGATCAGCTTCCTTCATGTTTGGAAAAGGGATGGACAGTGTCACAAATATGTCAGGGAGGAGAGGTTTCCCTTGCAGAAGGGAGGTTTATGCAGTACATAACAGTAAGGCTTTTTTCACTTAGTGACTGAGAAATCTGGTTTATGAGTAAGTGTTTTGTATACCAGTTGTTTTGCAGGACAATTTCTTACTTTTTTCTAAACTTTATTTTTTTCCTAATAATCTCACGATTTCAGCCCATCCATTTATTTAATTATGTTGTGTTCTAGCTTAAAGTCAAGCTACCTAACCCTGTCATTTTACCTTCTCAAGTGCAGTTCCACATTCAGAGTTATCAACCTAGGACAGTTATCACACAGTAATAATAGGCTATCCTAGCTGTGCGAGCAAATTTAATTAACTGCAGAAAAGGAATTCTCTGTACTTCTCGGCATTGGCCAACATCCAGAAATACATAGCTGGTATGTGACTTTCATGCTGTAGAAAATGCTGTAGAATACAGACCTTACACGTATGTGTATAGGGATTAATCTGCATTGTCCTTTGCTTAGGACATCCTGATTTAATTCCCTTTTTAGTGTCCTCTCATGGCTTCTCATCTGCTGCATTCATGCTTGGCTTAAATATTACTATAGATTTTACCATGAAACTGTATCTGAAATTTTAAGTGGCATAAATGCTAAAGGAGGTATCAAAAATGCCTTTATAATAATGCTGTCTACCTGAATGATGTTTCCAGCAACTGCAGTAGTTGGGGATGTTAAGTTGTGAAATACATTGCTTGGTAGCATGAATATACCAAGAGTGGATGTAGTGGAACTTCAAAATTGGCATTCACCCCTCCAGCTCCTCCACATACCAACAGCTTCTGCCTTGCTGTATCTGCAGCAAGCGCCCCACATCTGTGCCTGCTCCCAATGCCTGCCTGGCACATCCTGCCTTTCCCTCCGCCCTGTGCAGAGCTTTCCATCCACAGCTCCAGCTCCTGTGTAGCCTCTCGCTCCTCCAAGTGTTTCTGTAGGCAGACACTAAGCAGCACCTGAATTACACAAAATGCCTTGGAAATACTTGTCCGAGTGCTGTGCTTCTGACCAGCTTCTTGTAGGTATTCTGCACGTGGAGGGTGGAATAGTGCTTATTATCAATCAGATTTACTCATTTGAAAATATTTGGCATTGCATTTGGGATTAATTTAGCAGAGAAATACAGCAATTTACTGACATCACACCCGTACAAGTTTAAGCTGCACTTAGCAGAATAAAGCAATTGCAATATACAGCTGAGTCCTGACAGACGTGGTTCCTGTTACAGTCTCTGTAATAGGTTCGTGAACGTGACACTGGCTCAGCCCAGTCTCTAGGAAAAAATAAATGGCCTGAAACCAGCTCAAGGCTTTTGCTCTCTTCCAAGTGCTGTTATTGTTCAATTTTATAATCTCTGCAGGGCTGAGCTCTGAATACAGCCCCCCGCCCCTGCCAGGCTGACTAACGCAGGGCGACATTCACGCTCTTCGGATTAGCGCAGTGAAAGAGCATTTACCCAAGCAGCTGAGCCGCTCAGCTGATGGAGCCCTTCATGCAAAACAAAGGCCCCCCTTTGGCCCTGTGTGCCGGGATAAGTTCAGCTTTCCTTGCAACAGCTGTGGTCAGTCACTGTCCACCTTCACCCAAGCTGTGGAGTCCCTTGGAGCCACCTTCTCTTGGGGGTGGGTTTTGGGTGGTGACAGAGCGTCATCAGATTGTATTACAGGAGTTAGTATGTGTCAGTTTTGATTGTCCTTGTAACATTATAGGTGTCTTTTTGTGTATGTTATGAATATTTCTGCCTATATTATCCTGTTATTTTGCCCTATTCAGTGGCAGGGGCAGTCCTGTTATTTTGTATGATGTGCTGCAGCGGATCCTGAACCTTCTCTGGACCAGAACTCCTATAGCATTAGATAGACTTTTCCACCCTTGTGACTTTCTAACACCTGTCAACAATTCGAATACAATTCTGTGGGACAGGGCATTCATTAGCTCCCAGGCTTCCTTTCCATCACTTGCCAAGGTCTGCGGTAGGCAGTAAAAGCGCAGTGTTAGAGCTCATTCTGAGCAATTTGCAGGAACCTTTCATAACAAATATACGAGGCTGCTGATTGTAAAAGTGTTGGTTGAGAAGTTCTACACACAAACTGATGTGAAGAAAATGACACTGCAGAACCTGATAATAAAAATATATCATACATTGTTTTATCTGCATTTTATTTCTATTCTGATCTATTAATTTTTGGATTAAGTGTTGTGCTGAAATTATTTTTCTTCTTACCTCAGGGTTGATGGCACCCACAAGCATCCCTCTCCCTCCACTTAAGTATATGTAAGGCTTAAGATGTCTTACCTTTAGCTTATATACTGCCTTTAAGTACCTAAAAATAGTTTGATGTGTCAAGGTTTGAAATAAGCTTGCTTTTTACTTGGAGATGGAAAACATATTTTTACTTAGAAACTAAAGAATGTTAATAAGGATCCAGCGAGTTCTGAAAATCTAAGAAAATAACTGTCACTTGTTACAGTATTTTATCAGTAGAAACTTGAAACTCAAGACTTTGGAGTTTCTGTATAGTAGCCAAGTTTTACTTCCATGCTTGTTCCCCCCCCACCGCCTCCAAAAAATTTAAATATTGTATTTAGATAGAGATT
>JAVCKT010097891.1:0-31143 GCA_032273925.1 Rhynchotus rufescens
TTTTGCAGAGCACATCATCAAAACCGTGTGCATCTGGTGAGCAGGAGGGTCATGCTGCTCTCCCAGCCTCCTAGGCTGGTCCTGCTCGCTGCCATGGCCAGCTCTGCTGCTCCTCAAACCTGACGCTGAGCCTGCTTAATTCAGCAAAGCAGCAGCGGGTTTTAAGAGATGAGAAAAGTATTTTGGAGTTTTAATTTGCTGCTACTTGGAGTTAAACTGGTTTGTGGAGGAAGCAGAGTGCTTGGAGGAACCTCGCAGTGTTGAGGACGTGGGTATCCTGGATGAGGGGTCACCCTGCCCAGCCTCCCGATGTGAAACATGTCTCTTGTCTTTCAAACTGTAGATCAGGCGGTGCTGCTAGGCCATGATCTGTGTTCACCGGGAGCTTTGAGTGGAAAAGGTTGGGCTGGGCTTTGTCTGACTTTAACCTACGGAGCATGGATTTAGTTCTGCCTTGGGATGACTCTGTTCCCTTTCCTTTGGTTCTCCTTCTGTGAAGAGCATGGCAGCGGGGATGCCCAGAGCGGAGCAGCTCCACGGTTCCTGTGCATCCCGTGGCACCGGCGGGCACCTGGGCTGCCCCGCACCGCTGTCACCAGCGACTTGTGCGGCAGCTGCTGCTGCTCACCACTGAGCCACAGAAATCTCCTGTGTAAAAAACAGCCTGTGTTTTTCCTACTCCATACTAAATTGAGATGAATTTCTGTAGAAGTGAAACTTGAGCTGTGATAAACTTTATTTTTGGATGCATTACAATGTTTCTGGGGTGTGAGTGTGCTGTTACTTGGAAATAATTATCAGTAATTGGGAAGATTGTGAGAACAGGTTTGGGGAAAAAATAATATATGAAGTGGAAGGCAGCGCTGGGTGCTGCCGGGAGGCGTTTAACGCAGGCCTCGGTGTGCAGGCCTGGCCTTGCCGTGAGGTCAGCAAGCTGGCGGCCTGGGACAGAGCTCAGCAGGGGCAGCTCTCGCTGTTCCTGAGCCCAGGCCGTGCCAGGGCTGTGTGACCAGGGATGTGCAGCCCCAGGGAGCAGGAGAGCATTGAGGATTGGCTCTGCCCCCATGCAGAGGGAGCAGCCTCAGCCCGTGGCTCCCAGTGGTGGTGGCCTTGTTCACGTGGTACCTCTGGGCATGCTTTCTGTTTCTACCTCTGCGGAGGTCTTTGCTCTCTCCCCTTAACATGGCTTTTTGGCTTTTGCTGCTTCGGGGTGGTTGTGCTCTTGATGGTTTTCTTTTTTTTTTCAGATGAGGTCACTTGCTTGGGTGTAAAAACTCTTGCAACCAGCCCGAGGCCCTAAGATTGGGAGCTGAGTGTGGGTCTCCCTTGCCTCCCCAGTGTGGACGAGCCGCTCGGAGCCTTGCGCAGGGTCCCTGCGTGGGGTGTGTGAGCCCCTGGATCTCCGCACTCGTGCACGCGGGGGACGGGCACACAGCGCTCGGGGGCACCTCAGCCGCCCCTGCCGGATGCTCTGGGCTGTGCCCGAGTTTCCTGCGGCGTTGAAAGAGGTCGCGGTGCAGCGCAAAAGGCTGCCTCGGCGCTTAGGCTTGTCCTTCTGCTCTTTCTTACCATGCCCAGGGTTTCTCTGCAGGGGTTTGGAGTCTCTCTTGGATGGACTTCTGTGAGAACCTTGGAAACATCCGGGTGGATTTGGACTTTGGTTGAGCAGAGGCCTTTGCTTGCTGATTTTTAGCATGGCCCCTGCTTATGCTTGTGCTTGCTCTTCATCTCCTAAAAATTAAAGGGTGTGAACACCCTTTAGTTTAGGCAAAACACGTGCACCAAAACCCGACAAAACCTCACAGAGAGGCTTAGTTTTCTTGCTCCTCTTCTGTAAGCCCATGGGAAGCCAAGAAGAGATGACTCTGTATGTGGCTCTTGGGGTGCACCAGCCCTATCTGCAGACCTGGGGTACCCGCTTTCGATGAACACTCCGAAAAGCAAGCGGCTGGCCATGCTCAGCACCTGTGAGAGCTGTTGAAAAGGGTTCAAAGACACTTAAATGTGCACAAAGACCAAGCTGCCCAGTGCTGCATCACAGCTCCAGGCTCCCAGAGGCACCTGAGTGCCACATTCCTGAGGTGGCGCTTGCCATCAGCTTTAGCCTAATTTCAGACCATGCTCCTGGCCATAACCTGCCTCCCTCCCTCTACTGTCCTTTTTCTGGGCTAGTTTCAGAGAGGGGAAGCGTGGAGCACAAGGCCCTGGTGCCTCCCCAGGGCTGCCGCCCATCGCTGCTGCCCTCAGCTTTTCCAGGCTACGCAGCGGCTGTGGCCAGGAAAGCATGTTCTGCAGAGCCTTGAAGCAATTCCCGAGGCTTTGGATACTTTGGATGGTGGAAACTGCAGGACTGCAAGAGTCCGAATTTCCATGGGACAGAGAAGTATCAGTGACAGCAGAAGCAGGAGGCGCCGCTCGCTGGGTCATGTTCGTGCTTGGGGAAGCAGGACAGAGATTCTGCTCTTCACTTGTTCGTGCTGCTTCTACCTCAGTTTCCCTCCCTGCAGGAAGGGGGTGGTGGCTGCAATGTGTGCAGCATTTCGGAGAGGCTTTGATGTTGGCAGAGCCCTTTGAGGTGCGTTGTTGACAGACAGCTTTATATACCTAGAGAAACAGCTGAGAATATTCAGCTTCCCAATTAACCTGGGGAGCTGTCCCTCTGGGAGCTCTAATCCCTGCTTTTAAATAAAACATGCCTTCCATGTGTATCAAGGAAGGCTACATCTCTGCTTAAATGAGCTGTGGGCCACGGCCTAATATGTCAGGGCCATGATGGAAGGAAGTGCAAGGAATCCTGCTGTTGTCCCATCCTCTGGCAGAGAGGCTGGGTTTATTTTCCTGCCCGTGCGGGGGTAGGTGTCTTGCTGGCCTGCTTCGGGCAGTGCTTGGTGCCCACTGCCTTGCCCATGCCCACTGCCTTGCCCATGCCCTCTCCGGGCGCTGGTGGCTGCAGCGCCTGCCTGCCTTGGGTGGCTCCAGCAGGCTAATCGTGTCTCTAGGGTGGCTCCTGTGTGCTTGTATCAAGGGGATTTGTTCGTCACTTCTGTTGAGAGCAATTAGAAAAAAACCATAGAGACTATGCAGGCTGTCTGCGAGGCTGGAGCTGCTGCTTGTGTTCAAAGCAGTTGGTGTTGCAAAATCACTGGGAGGCCACAGAAAGGGGGTAAAAGATTCTAAGGCAAACTAGCATCACCTCTCAAACATGTGGTGTTTGGAAGGTGACGGCAAGCCCTGACGCAGCAGGACAGGGCTCTCCAGTGCACCCCAGCCTGGTCTGGCCTCCAGGAGCACCAGCAAGGCTGCTCTTTGGCTGGTCCCCTCGCAGCTGCCTGCCTGCTCTGCTCCTTTCTGTGGCTGCCCTTGCACGAGGGGCTGCTCTGCTGTGGCTCCCGGGGTGCCAAGAGCTGGTGCTCCCAGCCTCACCTGCTGCTGCCTCCTTATCCCATTGCAGCTCCTTTGGTGTCCCTGTGCCGTGTAATGCTCTCCACCTCTGTGCTGAGCCTGTATCTGTAGCATTAGATGAAACAACCTGGTGTCCTGCCCGCTGGAGCAGCGGGACCTGGGCAGCGCATGGGCGCCAGGGCTGGCGAGAGGTGACTGCTGCGGGAAGGAGGGGAGTGTGTTCCCCCAGCGCCGGTGCTCTGTCCCTGCCACTGTTATCCCGCTTCCCAAGGGGAAGGTGCTGGCCAGAACTGCGCAGCTTCAGTGACGAAGGAAGTTCGGGAATAATGAAACTGCTGGCGCCGAGCTGTGTGCGGTTCTAGGGAATCTGACTGTTGTGGGGCACGTGCTTTGTCTGGGGCTGTGTCTGCTCTGGGAAGGAAGGCCAGACCTTAATAAAACACATGGCTTTTATTAAACCTAGCAGTCAGCAGGGCTTACAGGGATGCTTGCAGCTTCTCTACTTGCCTTGCTCAGCAGCACCACTAGGAGATGGGGTGGTTTTGAGAATGTTGTTTAACGGTTGCAAGCACACCAGGAAAGCTGGTAGCGGAAGGGAGGAGAAGGAGGTGGAGAGAAATGGTCCTTTGGGCAGGAGCCAGCGCGTGGCCTGCGAGCAGCGCTGCTGCAGGCAATGGTCGATGCCACTGCGGAGGATGTCACGGCTTTTGTGCAGCACTTGTCAGTTCCTAGGACACTGCCGTGTGACTTGACCTGAAATTCCTGCTTTCACAAGGGTGAAGTCCTGCAGAGCCAGTGCAACCCCTTTCAGGTGCAAGCCATGGGCAGCTAGGATGTGAGATTCTTTTTTGGGGGGAAAACTGTCCTTTTTTGCTCTTTAAATAACCTGCTGCTGAAAGCTGTTGGTCAGGTGGGATTTCTGACACGCTCTTTCCCTCTTTGTGGAGGTTTTATGTTCTCCTGCACAATGGCAGGTGGGTAGGGACTTCAGCAAGCTGTCGGTGGGGCTGAGCGTGAGGAGATGACTTCCGTTTTCCGGTGTGAGTGTAAAGCAAAAAAGAGAGCAATTATAAATAGCGACGGGAAGTTTGTGCATGAGGTCCAGTGGTCTTCACAGGTACGGTCCTGTGGTCATCACTGTGTGTGTGTGGTGGTTGGTTTTTTTTTCTTTTTTTTCCCCTCTCTAAAAATACCTTCATCCTTTCTATACTGGGGAAAGAGAGTGGAGAAAGTTGAAAGAACTATGGTTTTTTTTGTCTTGCTTCTGAAGTATGGGCTGCTAATATCTGATATCTGTGAGTCGTCCACAGGAACTAGGGGCAAACAAGAATCTCTCTTCTCCGTCCACGGCCAGGTGATGCACTGTAGGAATGAAGCTCCTTGCAGCCTGTAGGGAGGCCTGCTTGGCAGGACGTTTGTGACGAGGCCCTGGGCTGACTTGTTCTGATGGACCCAGGACCAAAATGGAACCTATCCCATTTTGGTTCTTGGACTGAAGCGTCCAAGCACTGAGTCGTTGTCCCAGTCTCATTGTGTCCAATCTCCTGCTTTCCCCCAGCTTTCAAATGCTCTCACTTAAAATGTACTTGGAGACAATTACTCAGCCACTGTGTCCCTTGTGGTCCCAGGCTGTTGGATGAACAAAATCAGTAATGTACAACTGGATTAAACGTGTTCGATTTATGTTACCATGCACAGTAACCTTCAGTTTAGTTGTGTGGTCAGAAGAATGTCTGCTTATAGCCCTTGGGAACCCCTGGTAAAGGTTTCCAGTAAAACAGCCTTTTTTTTCCCCCACTCAATACCTCCTCTTCTGCATTTTGTGGCGACTCTGAAAACTCTTTCTGCAGGCAGCAGAGTAGACTTTTGTCACAGCGTTTGCTCAGTGCTGCTAGATTTCTTTATTTCTTTTGTATGATTGCTGTGCAAGGAACTGTAAAGCAAGTAGGAAGAAATGAAAAACCATTTGGATCAGTGCTGAGTTAAAAAATAACCTGGAAGCAGTGCAGCTCTGACATCAGATAGGCTTCAACTGCTCCACAGACTGGAAAACACTACAGAAATGTGATAGTACAGGAGATCCTCAATAGTGTCTCGGGAAAGAGTAATGCAGTTCAGCAAATGAACACTGGTATCCAGTTCATCAGCCTCCACCTCTCTTAAAATGTAAATTAACCTCAGTGTGCTTTCTATTAAGGAATCATTGCTGAGCAAGCAGTGCTCATTTGGAACTTGTAATCCTGTTGTTTTGCTTTGGCTTCCTTCTGCGAGCTTGGAAAAGTCCCCCGCATTTGGCACCTCACTGTGACACAGGGACTGAGCAGGAGTCTGTGTGGTGCCAAGACCTACCAACCCTTGGCATCTCATGATGCTGATGTAGCTTCTTTTCCCCTCACCTATGCTCGGAGCAGGTACCTTTGTAGCATTCACTGCTGCTCTTCTGTGGGGGAGAGGGAGCCTCTGTGCCTTTCTGAGAGTGAAATGTGTGCAAGAGGAATATTTGATGTCAGAAAGAGATGAAGATGCCACTGGAGGTACGCAGCCTTCCAGTAGTGGTGTCTGACCTTGAGCAGGATCATCTGCTTACTTGTCTGTTCAGGCATTTCTTCTTTGCTTGCTTTTCTGAGCGTGAATTGTCCCCAGCTTACTGCCCATGCTGCGTATTTAGGAAGAGGGAGATGGAGGAAAAGATTATTCACTGTCAATCAATAAGAGTTGCTTTTTCTGTAGTTACTGAGGTGGGCCACCTTCTTGGCAGGCTCTCTGCACATCTCAGCATGTGGAGCTCGTCTCACCTCGAGCACTTCTTTTCTCCTGACTAGATGAGTGCAACTCCACGCGCAAGGTGGTGGCAAACTCTTAGGATCTGCCTGGAACGGTGCAGGACTCTCCTGCTCCCCACTACAAGATGAAAAGCTGGGAGCCTCCGGTGTCTGCTTGTTAGCTTGCCCTTTTGCTTGGCTCGTGGGTGTTGGTTGATAGATAGTGTGGGAGAGCCGCTCTGGTAGCGTTCTGGCAGCACGATGAATAGTTTTTTCCATGCAGATGTAGTGTGAAAATACCAAAGCAGAAGGTAACGCTTGTACTTAACTCTACTGACAGTGTTCTTAGCAGACTGAAAACACATTATAACTGCTCAGTTGGCTGACTGAAGGGTTTTGATAGCTGGAGAGGCTGCAGGCAGCTCCCCGTGCAGGGTGCAAGCACCCTCCCCGCTTCTCCCGAGCCTGCAGCTCTGTGTGTGGGGGTCAGGAGCGCGCGTTTTGGGAGGAGCCAGGCGCTGGCACTGCTCGCTCAGCTCTGGTTCGCAGTGCAGGGCAGCCTTGGGGCACGCAGACGGACTCCCTCAGATGCAGTTGAGGACGAGGATGCTAGTGGACCCGCACTGGTCTATGAGGCAGTGCTGGTTCTGCTGCCGAGCGCGTGGCCTCAGCACGAGGCCTTGCTGTGCTCCGTGCGGCTGCCGATGCAGGCATAGCCTCTCTCTTGCCTTGCGAGGCACTGTGGCTCCCTGGCATTGCTGCCTGGTGTGTTAGTTGGTGGCAGAGGAATTGTTTAAGAGCACCCAGTGTCGCCTGACAAGAGGACCTAGTGGGGGCCCAGGTCGATGCTCTCCGTTCCTCCCCGGCGGCGTTTCTGTGGTTTTTGCATGTTCCTGTGCAGGAAGCAGCCGCAGAGGCTTCACAGAAGCTGCTGCAGTCGCCGAGAGCAGCTCTGAGCCTACAGGCACAACCAGCTCGTTTGAAAGGGGTTTTGGAAAGAGGAAAGGGCAAAGTTTCCTTTGCCCTTGTGTGCAGGGTCGGTCTCGGGCTGTGAGGTAAGACCATTAAGGAAGGACTTTCTGGGAACTGAATTCTTTGCAGAAACTTCATTGTGGCAATTGCTGGAAATTGGCCTTTCTCTGTCGGTGCTGTTGTGTCTGCATAGGTTTGATGAATGGGTACAAGTGCAAGTCCTCAGCTAGGCCGCGGTGCTGTGTGTCCCCTCATTTCTTTTCACTGCTAGTGACTTTTTCCTGTTAATGACAGATTCTGATGGCAGAGCAGGAGGAACTGAATGCTGCCCTCCGTCCCCTCCCATGGCGCGGATGTGGCTGAGCACGTCACGCGTGTGTGTCACGTCCTCATCATTGCACACGATGAGCCTGCGAGCTGGAGCTCTGTTCTGGGCAAGGCCCTGGGTTCGTCAGCGTGGGAGATGCTTGGAGATAGGGGAGGAAGCCGCATCTTGCTTGCGCAAGGGCAGCAGCAGCGTGCCATGGAGGGCAGGAGCTGCGATGTGGCTCCGCCGAGGAGCTGGCGCGCGCGCGGCCATGCATGGCTGCTGTTCCCTGCGGTTCTACCTGTCCGCGGGGGCTCTGCAGTGCCCGGGGCCCTGGCCCCCCGGCCAGGAGGCTCTCGGCCGCCTGGGGCAGCTGCGATCCCGTCCTTGCCGCCGACTCGCGCAGCCTACTGCTCTGTGCGCTGCCGAAGGCCCTTGGGGCTCCCTGCGGAGCAGGAAGCTTGCATGCTGGCACTGCGGGGAGAACAAATCTGCTTTTGTTTTCTTAAGGTTTCTGTACTTAGAGCTGGCACAGCATGTAACAGCTTATTCCTCCCTTGGTAATTCCTGCTCTGCCCTGCCTCTGATTGCTTGCAGCAGCAGTGGAGTAATGCCTCTGCTGTGCTTCCCAGTGCATCTTTTTGCTTGAGTTACTCCATATATTTATTGCTCTAAGGCATCAGTGCTCAGCTGAAGTCTCATGAGCTCTCTGAAGCTGTTTGGGCATAGAAGTGGATTCTCTGAGTTGTTTGGAGTTAGCAGGGTGCCAAATATGCTCTCAGAAATTGTGCCTTGTTTCAGTAGCCACAGGTCTGCTCGTACCTTGATTTAGGTAATGGCATTAGTCAGAAGAGGAGAAAATATGGGACTGGATCACACCTGCTTTTTTTATAACTGGAATTATATTCCCCTCGAGCAGGCAAAGCTCTGTATATGACCACTGGAATCGAAGTGGAATATTTTGTTTTTGTGGTCGCTCGGGGAGGTCTGAGAAGTGTGTGAACGACTGTGGCTGGGGGAGCTTCAGCAGACGGTGGCGGTGGGGCGAGGATCAGCCTGGCCTGCTGAGCTCAGCCTGAGCCTCCCGCTTGCTCCAGGAACTGGTGCTTTCTTGCAGGGTCCATCCCTGTGGCTCTCTCTTCAAAACAGTGCTTCGCTCTCTGGCCTGTCTGAAGTGGCCCTTGTGGCTGCAGGAAGACACAGTCTTCAACTCACTTCATCAAGTGAACTAGAAAGCATTAGAAAGATTTAGAAAGCGTGGCAGGAAAGATTTTTTGCAAGTCTTTGTGACAGCTCCTGGTCCATCCTCCAGGCTTTTGTATTTTAAGTCTGGGTCGGTAGTGACTAATAAGCAGAAGTTAAATGAGTTGGAGTTTTTGTTTTTTGATGCTGTTTGTCAGATGTAGTTTCTGGCTTTTGAACCCTGCAGAGCAAAGCAGCTAGTGCAGTGGGATGGCTCCCTCCAGAGTGAAATAAATTACTTAGGGGAAGAAATCCTTCTTGAAAGCCGGGGTCACCCAGGACGGGAGTAGGAGTCGGGAGGAGCTGTTTCCGTGGAATTCCGGCATGCTCGCCGAGTGCAGCACCATGCGAGAGGATGGTCCCCCTGCTGCTGAGCTTGCAGCAGAGCCAGGCAGCAGAGCGTGCGCTCCCTGTGCGAGCCATCTGCTTGTGCTTGCCTTTAATTAAATGCCCTTCTGGCTTGCAAGACCCCTATTTAAGGACAGAGATACAGCAAAAAGGAGAACAGCAAAGGAAAGAGTTGTTTGGGTGCGTGAGCAGCGCTGCTTCAGGTGTGCCCACCTCCAGGGAAGTGGTGCTCGCTCAGTTCCCGGGGCTCCTGAGGAGAGTCCGGGTTTTCATGGGGGCCTGAAGTGCTGCAGTGAATTCCCTGTGATGTGGCCCTGCCTTCTCTGCGTGCTGTGTGGGAGCAGCTCTTCATCCACTTCCTCTCGCACCGAATGAGCAGTTTGTTTCAGAGGAAACGTGGGCAATATGGGATATGGGAATAATCCCCAGATTGTGTAACGTGGTGCTGGAACGAGCGTTTTAAGGAGAACAATAAACACACTGAACTCGGGAAGAAGGGCAAAGCTGGAGCCTGGCTGCCGGGGCCAGTGCAGGGCTGTGGGGCTGTGCCTTCGGGGAGCAAATGTGATGTGGTTAAGGGGAGTCCTGCAGCGCTGTGATTGGAACTCATAGATCTGCAAGCTGAAGGTGAGGGGAAGCTGAAAACGTAGATGGAAACTTGATTTTACTCCTGCCCCCTCAATCCTGCCTCTTCTCCTCTTTTTCTGTTGAGCTTGGTGATCCTTGCACACTTCTGTAGGTTGATTCTGTTTTCTTTTTAATGTCTATTTGCATTAATTATTCACAACATTTCATTAGAAAGGAATTTCTCTTCTAAAATACTGTTTATTTTTAGTCAAGGCTTTCATTGTCTAATTAGGAAAAGTTCAGCATTTGTAGAACAATTTTTGCAAAGGAGGCAGAAGCAGCAAAATTGACTTCCTTGGGGAAGAGGAGTAGAGAGAAAGTTGCATTAGATATCAAAAATCTAACTGCTGATTTGAGAAAATAACTTGAGGTGCTTGTAGATGATAAGGGCTGTTGGTTTAGGTGCAGAATGGCATTGTGTTTGTAGCACTGGGTGGTTGGGGAGTTGAGCTGTCGAGCAGTGGATGCTTGTGTGTGTTCACAAACCTGGACCCTAGGTGACAACAGCTGGGGTTTGCTCACCCAAACCGCTGCTCTTGTCCCTCGCCTCAGCTGCTGCAGAAGCAGTTGGGCAGCGAAGACTGTCCTGTGGGTCTGTTTTGTTCCCCTGCAATATTTTGTAGGGATGCGTCTGTTTGCGGGAAGGCAATTTGTCTGGTGAAAGTTATCCCGGGGATGGAGAACGTGGGATTTGTGACCTGAGGCCTGGCCCAAAGCTGTACTATGTGAGGGGGCAGCTCCAGCCCCCAGCAGTGCCAGTTTGGTGTTGATGCCTCCGCCTGAGCAGCTTGTTGAAAGGGCTGGGTTGGGGGGGCCCTCTGGACTCTCCACTTGCTCCTCCAGTACCTTGGCTTCTGGTGCGTTTGACCAAGGTGGGTCTTTGAACTGGCTTTTTCCATGGAAAAACTACCTTTCAGGAGCACAGGGAGGTCTTTCCCCCTCGCAGTTCCCGTCCTGGCGCATTCCCTGGTGCTGCAGCCTCTCCTTTTATAGAAGCATCTTTGTTGCAGACAGTCAAAAGGCTGCAAACAAGACTTCCTAGGCTGACATTAGGGAGTGGATGAATATGTTCAATGCCTTTGATACTTGCTTCTCTGATAGATGCGATTTGGCTCCACGTGCATACAAATGATTTGTTTGCTGCTTCTACTGAAGTCGCTGCCCTGCAGGTTAGCCCCTGCAGTTTGCTTTGTTGAGCTTTTTATAGCCTCACACAGGGAATTGCACAGCAGGTTTGTTAGAGTTTCATTAACAAAGCAGGGAGGAAGTTTTTGAGTTTCAGTCTTCCTTTGAACACTTGGAAATGGAAGAAAGGGCCAGCAGCACTCAGATTGTCTGTGCTCGTTTGGAGGGGAGGCGCTTTGCTTCCTTGTGCTTTGCTGAACAGTCAGCCCGCAGATAGTGGGGATCATTCCCTGCGAAGGAGCAGGGGCTGGAACTTTTGAGCTCATGTGGGGAAAAGCACTGTGAGGATCAAGAGCCCATTAACTGCCTAGAGCAGCAGTTTTCCTGGTGGAGCTAACCTCATTTAACTTGATGGCAAATTTGAGGGAACTCTTATTTCCTGCTTAGCTCTTGGGAAGGTAGGGAGCAATTAAGCACTTAAAAAGGACTCCTTTTTTCCCCAGGAGGGCTTATGGGTTCTTAGGATGCATCATCATCTTGCTTGGGAAAACCCTCTGCCTCTGTTAGAGAGGTGGGATTGTTTCAGCTGCTTGGTTTTCCCTGGTTCTTGGAAATACCTGCAGGCCTATGTGTTGCCAGAGGGCTTGGAAACTCCCTGCTAATGGGTAGGTCCTGTGTGGTGGCTGTATCAGCTCCATCAGTAGCAAATCAATTCCCACAGCCTGCTTGATCCTGTGATTAACCAAAAACACATCTGAAGCAAGTAAACAATCCTGACAAGTGATATTTGTGTTTAATCTATTGCTGGATTAGATTTCTGGTAGGGTAAGGGTCTTTTAGTCTGACTTTCTGGATACATAGGTTATGTAATTCTGAAATACTGTGTTGGGGATGTTTGTGTTGTTTTTTTCCCTGGTTCTGGGAGTTGTCTCACAGGAATGCCTGTCTCATCACAGTCTTCTCCCTGGCTCTGTCTCATGCCCTCTGAATGCTGGAAGGGCCCTTATATGCTAGGCAAGTAAGTTTCTAAATGACTTGAAGTGTGTGAGCAGTTCAGCTTGATTTCCTTCTGCAGCAGCTCGTTATGAAACAAGCAAGTTCTCAGGACATCCATGGGTCAATGTTGTCTTCTGAGCTTTGAGACTGCAGGGAGGATTTCACTGTACATGTTCGATGCTTGGAGGAGGTATCCGCCTCTGCCGTTGAGCAGTCCATTAGGAAAATATTTCCCCTGCCAGTTGATTTTTGCTGGCGTTATTGCACTGCACTAGGAGTACATGGGTGTGTACTGCAATTTGCTAGCTGAGATGCTGTGAAAACAGCCATGTGGGGTTGGACTAAGGGTGCCTCTCAACCAACACCCCGTCTCCAGCAGTCACAGGAGAACCTTTCTGCAAAAAGTTAGACTGAAGCTAAAGTAGCCCATTTCTGTTCTGCTGCTGGGCAATGTGCCAGAGCCCAGGAGATCAGGAGCTGTGGGAGGAGCCCTGCCCCTCATCCATGTTTCCCAGGAGGATGGTTTGACCCTGTGGCTCTAGAGAGTTTTAGCAGGGAGTGTTGTGCTGCTGGGGACACTCCTCTCTTTGTACCAAGGTGGTCAAGCTGCCTGTGCCTCTTTATCCCTTCCAGAGAAGGGCAAGGAGTGCTAGGGATTATAAAGTTATGTTATCTCCTGAACACACTCCCAGCTTCCAGAGAAAAACTTACTGACTCCCAGAGCCTGTGTGTGTCCCCGTGCATTTGAAAGTCATGGGTGGACTTGTGTGGAAGGTTCACTGCTTGCCTAACCCCCTACTTATCCCTTGAGGTGCACTTGCCTTGCTTGCCTGCTTTGCTCTAGAATTATTTGCCAACACAGTGCTTGACGGTTGTGGCAGTTTCCAAACTGCAAGAAAACTGGCTCCTTTGTTTGCACCGTGTGGTGTTGCCCTCTAGCATTGGGGTGAGCAGGTGCAGAGGCACTGGAGCGGTGGGAGTCCTTTCTGCTTCCCAGCTGCTTGGAAAATGAAGGAATGGACACCTGGAAGGGCCAGTGCTGGTGGGCAGCAGGATCATGTTCTAGGCATGTTGCTTGCATGAGACTTGCTCTCCAGTCAGCTCTGATTGTGATGCTCTAGGAAGTTACCCTTTCCTTGGCTGGCCTCTTGGAAAACCCTTTTCATTCTGCGCTCCATTTGGAAAGAGAAACGCCCACACAGATGGCTGCTCTTTAGCTGTCATTCATGCTGGCTTTTTTTTTATGTTGTTTTTTGCATTATTTACTTTCAGGTGAAAAACAGGTTTGAAACCAAAATCCAAGTCCCATAGAAAGCAAAGAAAACACTGAGCACATTCTATATATTCTCTTTAAGCTGCAGACACAGCAGACTATCAAATATTTTATCAGTTAAGCAAATGATTGTGTTGCTTTTTCCTTTTTGGCTGAGTTTCCATTCAGTTAACTTGTTTGTTTTCCTCAGATGATAAAACACAGCTCTCATCCAGACTTGTTTTGGCTGTGCTTTGTTCCCTGCTCCAATATTGTCTGGCTGGTGCCCCCGCTTTAGGCGAGCGCTAGCGCCTGCTTCAGGGCCCAGCTGCTCTCCTCGGATAAGCCTCGCCCACAGCCCAGGCAGCTCTCAAAGGAATTGCTGGCTCCTTAGACGGTAAGAGGTATTTTTAGGCCTTTGAGACCACAGTTACTGCACTTGAAACGGGGTAGGCAGAGTGATGCTATTGCTGGATGATTTGGGTTTCGTGTGGGTTTACGAATCCCAGCTTCTGGTTGCTTGCTTGGATCCCTGTTGGCTCAGGGATGCTCCTCATGGCATGAGCAGCATTGACTGCACTTTTCGGAGCTGCAGAGCACGGAGCCCGACTCTCCTAGCAGCCTTCTCACTCCGTGCTCTCAAGGGAACTCTCATTCCTGCTTTTCCTCTGGCTTGTGCCACAAGGAGTGGTTCAGAGGGCCTGGCCCGTGCAGGCTGGAGCCGCAGCAGGGCCCGGGCAATGGGATGGGGAGGCCGTGCAGCTGCAGCCGGCATCTCCCTGCCCAGCGCAAGCTGCAGGAATGTGCAGACCTGCCTGCAGGGAGCTGCACCTGTGGCTCAACACGGACAAAGCTTGAGCTCACAGGAGCTGGCATAAGCTCCCAAAGGTATGTCTATATAGAGATAAATATTTTCTACTTTAGTTTCGAGCAGAAAACTGCTGTACTTTGCTTGTGCTACTTGTGCACTCATCAAGTGCTGCTCATCCTGAGTTGGTAAAAGTATGTCTTTTTCTTTCCTGAGATTTCAGGCAGTGTTTCCCAGAGTGGTTGTGGGCATTTCCCCTTGTCTCACAGCATCAGCTTTCATTTTTCACCAAATAGCTCAGCATTGTTCACATTGTCCTCAAGTTTTATGGCCTTTTTTCCTTTTGACTCTGACTAAAGCAGCCTCCTCAATGCCCCAGGAGTCCCCAGAGTCACTGCAGGAACATGAGAGCAGTTTCTCCCTTTGCAGAATGTCTCAGATTCAAAGCTCTGGGCAGAAAGGCTCCTTTTGTAGTGCTTACGCTTGGCCAGCGTGCGAGTTTCTGATGCTGTGATGCTTGTGGGTTTTTTGTTTGTTTTCTTGGCCAGGTTTCAGCTCAGATGGTGCCAAGTTCGGGTTTAAGCTGCACTTCATATGCTTAAAGGAACTGGCTTTGTGCTTAAAAGTCTTTAGCAGTGTAACAGACTCTGCTGCTGCATGTATCTGAATATGCCTGCTGAACGTGCATGTTGACAGCATCCTGCGTGCTGAATCTGTGCCTCCCTCCCAGCCCAAGGCCTGTTTGTTCCCTCAGGTTGCGATGGGAATAGCAGGTTGCTGCTGGGTCCCATGTGAGCTTAGCGGGCTCGGAAGCGCCGGGCGCCCGGGTTGTTTCTCTACCTGTTTTGACCCTAGGTGCTAGCCCTGTGTCAGTGCTGTGGCCATCTGCAAGTCTCTGTTGGTCACTTAGGTGCTATAGCAGGTCCTCAGACACTCCTTAAATGCCAAATAATTGCCCAGATCTTGAGATTTTTCAGCTTGCAGTCTCATGTTGGTGAAATGTAAAAGGATCCTGGTAAATATATATATGCAAGTGAGCCCCTGTTGCACAAACGTTGATCAGCTGCTATGTGAGAATTGTGTTTGGCTTGAAACAGACTTATACATATAAGAAGTGTGTATTTACAATTTGTGTAGTAATTGGAAGTAGAAGCAGCAGGTAAAACCCTTCCCTTTGCTGCAGCAGAAGGACAAGGTGTGCAGCAGGCCCGAGGATGCACCACAGGCGTTGGCAAAAACTCCGGGATATTTTGAGACTTCTTTATTCATCCTTGCTTGTAATGTGCCAGAGCACAGAGAGAGGCACATGCTCCTGTGTGTCTTTAGTGTCTTGCTGCAGGGAATGAAGAGCCTTTAATGTGTGGGTCCTCGTCTTTGGTGGGAAAAGAAAAAAGGGATTTTTTTTCCTCCCTTTTTGTGGCTAGTACTTTTCTGTGAGGCAACCCTCACAGCACTGCTCCTCACTAGGACGTATGAAATGTTGAAGTGATGTACGTTTCCTTTCTCCTTAAACTAAAAAAAGGAAAAAGGGGGTGGGGGAGTGACAGAAAAAGGGGGGAGCGGGAAGGACCCATGAAAAAATTTCTGCCCTTTTCTCTAGTCACAGTTCTCCTTTGAATTGCCGTTTCTCCAGTGCAACCCCGCATTGTGCAATAAATCCACATGTGAGAAACCAGTGGCGCTGCTTCGAGTCAAAACAGATTCAGTGGGACCCAACTATTAAATGGTTGCAGAAAAATGTTCTGATTAAGCAGCTAGAGGCCAAATGCACATTGAATGAATTTGTTTCCCTGCTTTGTACTGTAATGAAGATGCCATTAAAGTAACCACATAAGAGAGGAGCATTTCTCAGACCCCTTTTCCGAGGTCATACATACAGAATTGCAAACTCAAGTGCTTTTAATCCCAATTAAAATGTTTTTTTGTTGTTGGCAATGCTTTCCCTTAGATTATTGTGGAAGGACAGCTGTAGTTTGTATGCCTGCTGTCGGCAGTGGATTAACCTCACAGCATATAGTCTACTCTTCTTCCAGCCCTTGAACACTTCTTGAGCTGTAGCTCCTTGTATCAGCTCCCCTGGGAAACTTGGAGGTGGGTGGAAGATAATAATTATTTTTTTCTCTAAAATTATGTAGTGCTTGCTCATATTGATTGGATTAATGCTCTACGCATGGTCGTGGTTTTTTTGTTTGTGTAGGGGAAAGTGCATTTTCTTTCCTCTTTTAACCTGTTTCACTTAGGGTTACCATAAGCAACTGTTTCTATAGTTATTAAACATCAGTGAAAAATGCTGATGTTCAGTCATCAGAAGGTTTTCTATGCAGATTAAATGCAGAAATACATTTGCAAGTAGGACTTGGCCATGCTACTGAAGCATCTCCTGGCTTGGTTTAGCCATAAGCACCTGAAGATGTCAAAGGTATGAGGTAGGAAGTCGATTATGCTGCTCCACACAGCAAGTTTGATAAGAGCATTGCAGGTGTAGGGTAGATAGGAGACTGAAGGTGAGTGTGATCCAGGCCATGTGTAGCTTGAAGTCTGGGACAATTAAAAAAAATACATTTTTAGGAAAGGTATTTAATTGACAGTTTCTGAATGCTGAGGTGGTTTTTGATTGACAATGTCACTGCTCCCTTTTCTGCCCGACGTTGGACGCGCCGTTCAGATCCTGGAGGAGCCGGTGGCCGGGAGACGTGTGGTGTGCGGTGCTGCTCCCTGCCCCACGCCTGGCGTCGGGGGCTGCGCCGAGCTGCCTGCCCAAGAGGTTGCATTGGTTTGGAATCAGCTGATCCTCTGCCCCAGTTAAGAAGCTCTCGTGGATAATTATTTAGGAAGAGAGAACTGTTAAAGTAGCTCAATGGCAAGTGTATTTGCAAATTCCTTGTACTGAAAAAAAAATGTCATGGGACCCCAGAGATTTCATGTGGCAGGGACACAGCGTGTTGTGCAAGAGGCTCTTGCTTTCCTGCTGGAAAAGCTTTGTGTAAGAGTTCTTTTGAGCAGAGGACTTTGGACATGTGGAAAAGCCCATGAGTGTGCCCAGCTGATGCTGTACAGGGAAATAAAACAGCTGCTGTTTCTGCTTGTGAGGGGTTAACCTGGAGAGTCTGTCTGAAAACTCCTTTTCAAAAGGGTTTGACTTTGCAGCTGGCCTACTCTTTTAGGAACCTGTCATTATAAGCTTGCCTTAACATGCAAATTATGTTGTTGGGACCATGTAAGCAGAACACGAGTGTAGTGAACAGGGCTCCTCCACCTTCAGGGTGACTCACGGCTCAGCGTTGCTTTGGTTTTGTCATTCCCAGTTGACAAGCTACAGACATTTAAGGCGCTTGTGTGCATCTGTTAACATCCCAACAGTGTATTTGGATCTGTAATTAAAAAAAAAAAAGTAATAAAGGCATAAAGTGTTTCTCTCCTATCCTTAATATGACTGGAAAAAAAATGCAAAGATGAGGCCCAGTAAAACAGAGTTGGTGTCAGTAATAACCTGTAGCATTTTCTTAATAGCTGCAGTTCTGCAGAAGAAAATGTGATTTATGTGTTAATATGGTACAAGCAGCCTCCAAACACATACAATCTGAGTTTTTAGCCATAGAAAGCTATCCTTATAGGCATAATTATTCATGTTATAGCTATTAATTATCTAATGAAGGGCTGCCCTAAGCATTGGACTAAACTTGCAAAGCGCACGTGTTTCCTGGATGTTTTGAGCTGTATTGATCTCTATGTCCTCCTCCTCGTTGGAAAATATGACCTTACTGAAAGCAAGCTTTTTGATTGATTCCTGTTGCATGTTGTTTCCTCTTCAAAATCTAGAATCACATTTCATGCAAGTAATGATAATCTTGGTTAATCTCAAGGATTGTTTCTGCCTTAGAAAATCACAAAGGATCTTTAAAACATGCAGCTGACCAGACTGTCTAATTCTTCTGGTTTTGTCTAATGACTGTGAATTCTTTAACTGTGAGTGTTGCAAGGGAGAGATGCCTTTGAGGACCGCAGAAACCCTGTGCCTATTGTCAAGATAAATGAATGCAAAACACTGAGAAGGCATCTCTTGATCTGGCTTCAAAAAGAAAAGCTGGCAATATTAAAAGAAAACAAAACCTAATCTGAACCTCACTCTGCACATGCAGTCAATGTTACTCTGCAAGAAGCAGCTACTTCTCCTGCAGCAGCCTGGGTGGATTCCTCAGGTTTGCCTTGAGGAGCGATGAAGCTGGGCACGTTTGTGATTAGGTAGTGCTCTCCGTGGCTGCTGGTGGTGCTTAGGAAGGCTGCTTTCTGTGCAGAAATAAATCACACGCTTTGATGAGGAACTTACCGGCATCACGTGCTTGATGCACATGCTGCGGGTGCAGGCTGGCTAGAACACATTGAGGACAACACATCTGTGCCAGCAGTAGCCTTGAAGTTCAACTTGGTCCAAAATTTGGTAGCTGATGCTGGGCAGGTCTCTGCACTGTACTTTGCAGCTTCAAAAAGATTTTGATGTTGTATGCATTAGTCAGCATTGAAATGGATGCTCATGTGCTGCTCCGGGTTTCTGAGAGATATTTTTCCAAGCAAAAGCCCATGGGGAGCCCCCTCCCTGCGAGAGAGGTGAGGAGGTGTCAGCTGTGTTCAGTTTAGTGAGCTCGTCTGTGCAGTGCACCCAGGCCCGTGCAGGGCATGGGCTGGTTCTGAGTGAAGCACATGTGCATGTTTTGCACCATCTGCACTGAAACGCTCTGTTTGAGGTATTCAGAGTTTCTGTAGCTTTTCCCCAGAGGCTGAGCTATTCACTTACTCTGGAATTGAAAGGGAAGAAAATCCTGCTGTTATCAAGAGATCAGGCAGGGCAGCGTGCCAGCCATTCTCATGTACCACTTGCGCTGCAGCCTGGAGCTGGGCTTTTTGTTAAGAGCGACTCAAAAAATAATGATTAAAAAAGAAAAAGGCAAGCAAACAGAAATAGCTCTGAACAAAACAGAAAGCAAAACTAACAGAGGAAGCATCTGCTCTGTAGCTGAACTGCTGTAGGTGAGGGAGGAAAAAACAAGCCCTCGGAGTCGTCGCACTGCTTAAACCAGAAACCTGCTGGGTTTCTGTGCTGAGGCACAGAAGCGGGTGGGCTTTGCAGTCTGCCCAGCCCAGGGAAGTGCTGCAGCTGCTCCCGCCGCAGGTTTGACTGCGCAGCACTGAGCAGGACGATGCTGCCTAACGAGGAGCGGCAGGAGATGCAGAACTGGGATGCAGGAAGATCGCATCTGAGCTCGGTGTTTGTTGAGGTGAATTGAAACACCTTTTTTGAGGCAGCTCTGGCTCTGTTCTCCAGTGTAGTACCAATGAAGTGAAAAATACAGCAAGGAAGAAAGGAAGGAGGCTGCAGCACTTGTTCCCTCTCTGCCAGCACCGTTCAGCAGCGCAGCACGTCTGCAGGGCAAGGTAGGAGCCCCTGGTTCTGGGCTGTTGGACTTTTCCCTTCACAGCTGGTTTGATGAATGCTGAGGTGAGCAGGTTTTGCTGCCTAATGTGCTCTGCAAGGAGATCTTCCCAAACGCAACACTTCTGCCCTGTGGACTCCGTTGCTTCCTTAAGGAAGCAGATCAGCACGGAGGCAGAAACGAGGAGTGAGCTGGCTGGGAGGGGGGGCCGTGGGTGCAGCAGAGCCATTTGCTTTGCAGTCCCTCCGGGCTGGTGTGTACTGGCAGCTTTTAGCTGGGCACCTCGGGTTAATGCTTTCATAAGTCATGACTGGCTTCCGCTGGTCATGCCAGCCTAAGGGGACTGCCTTGCCAGTGCCGGTGAAGGAGGAGGGCTGTTTTTGCTGCTTGCTTTCCTTATTGTCAGGATTCCTGCTGATCCGAGGTGAGAGAAGGAATGAGAGGAAACATTGGCTTTGCTGCATGCCTGCGGGTTGGATGCCAAACGCAGAGAGTGGGACTGGTGCCTGTGGGGTGCCCTGCCGGCACACGAGGCCGGTGAGTGGCAGAGAGGATGGACTGCTTGTATCGCCTGTGCTGTCAGCTCTCATTTCTTCATGGCTCAGAGACCATGAATAAACAGGCCCTATCGACAGGATGTCCTGGTTTTAATGCGCTCTGCTGGGGGATTTGCCTGCCCTGCAGCACACCGTGTTCTGCGTGTGCCATTCCCGCAGCGCTGCTGGCGGGCGAGGGGCTGATTGAACCTGGCTCATCCTCCCCTCTGCCTTCAGACAAAATGTCCTGAGCAACTGCGATATGGTTGCCCATTGCTGAGATGTGCTTTGTAGATAGGCATGGAAAAGGACAGTATTTTCTGTTTGCCAGCAGGGGAAGGAGAGCCTTTCTGTTTGTGCACATGTGGAAAGGCAGCGCCCGCCTTCCAGGCAGGCGACTGGCAGGCTGGGGAGGAAGGTGCGGGTCTGGCAGCCAGCTGTGCCGAAAGCACCTGCCTTATCCACAGCACATGGGTGGCAACTGCACAAGGCTTCACACCCTCGGCCAAACTGCCTCCACAAACCTTGGAGGTGGCTGAAGCCGCGCTGTTTATTTTCACCCCTCTGGAGCTTGCTGGCAAAAGCAGTTGTGATCATTTCAGTTTCCAGTGGTTTTAATGTCCGTGCTTGTCAGGCATGCTGGTTTTGGGGGCTTAAGGGCAGGAGACGTGGGTTATTGGTTAGTCTTGCTCCCTTGCATTCAGGGCTACACAGGTGAGTGGCCTGGTTGCCCTCAGTGCCTGTGAGTACTTAAGGCAGCTGCTGGGGCAGGAAGCTTGTTGTGAGCGTCGAGCTGCAGGAAGGTTTGGTCACCTTCCTCCTGCCCACATGCAGCTCCTGCCGGGGGGGCTGAGGGCTGACAAGGTGTCCCAGCAAAGTAGCCAAGGCTTGGAGGGCAAGGCAAAGCAGGGACTGCCTCCTGGAATAAGGTTCTGTAGCTAAGTTTGTCCTGGATGCTTGGTTGCTGTGTGCAGAGAGATATTTGATCTCTCTGCTCTGTTACTGGTTCAAGGAAGCCACAGATGTCTGGCTCCACGTGAGCCAGTAAGCTGTTTCCAAGACATCTTCCAACAGAGCAACGCTGACCCGGTGCTCACCAACTTCCCTGCTGCTGTTAACAAGTAGGGATTTGTGCTGAAGGAAACAGCCCTTGCAGTTGCCTTGGGGTGTCCAGGCAGGCTTGCTTGGGCCTGGGTTCATCTTGGGCCCTGGCCCTGGACTCGGTGTCATGGCCTTTCAGCGGCCAGAGGACATGGAGGGGAAAAAGGAGCAGCAATAAGTGGCTTTAAAAGGCTCTCTCCAGCAGTGTGACCGGGGGCTGTTTCTTTTCGGTGCATGTGTCCTGGTTTTTATAGCCTTTTAGCATCACCTCCTGCTCACCAGGTTTGGTGAGCGCTGGCTGTGGGAGAGCTGTGGGGCAGCGAGGCTCCCGACCCGGCTCACACGTGTCCTAGCTGGTGTTGTACGAGTGGCCTGAGCACGAGCTGCTCGCGGCGCAGGGAGATGCCTCTCACCCTCGAGTGCATCCTTAGGGGAGGACAAGGAACTGAGGGCTTTAGTAGCTGTGAGTCGTCCTGCTCTCCTGCAGTTTGCCGTTACTTCTCAGATGCTTTCTACAGCTTGTCTCAGCAGCGAAGCATGCCTAGCCTGCTTGTGTGTGACGTGGAAGAAGTGTTTCCCCCTTTTGTTATTTAGTTATTTATCTTTTTGCTCTGCTGCCCGATGGCTTTCACTCTGAGGAGGCATTCTCCATTCCAGACACACTTTGCATGAAACCCGTGGGCCTGCAGACCGTTTAGCTTCTTCCATGTTACCTAGGGGCTGTTTGTGTGATGTCCACAACTTAGCATTTCAAGGTGATAAACAATGATGACTTGCAGCTCCGGTGCAGTAATGCTGCTGGTTAGGATGGCTTGATGGAAATAACAGCGCACCAAATGCAGTACAAACTGGCTGTTTGCTCTCATGTGGGGGAAGTCAGCACTCATGCCATATAGTAAATACTGCCCGTGCGTGGCAGCTTCATTGGCTCCGTTGCTTGGGCAGAGTGTGCCCTGCTGGGTGTGAGCTTGAGTTTTTGGTCTGTCTTTAGCTCGGGGTTTCTTTGCGTGCCTGCAGATGTCTGCTTTGCATGGACAGTACTGCTCAGTGCACTGACCTGAGAGGCAGAGGGAGGGAAAGCTGTGCCCGGTCTTGTGAGTGAGGGGAGACCTGGCCCGAGGCTGCAGACTGGGACGGGCTGGAGTGCAAGCCTGTGGATTCCTGTTTTCATGTCAGGCCTTGTATTTTCTCTGTGCTGATTGATGTTGAAAGGATTTGAAGATGCATCAATGGCATCGGAGAAGAAACAGTCTGAGTGACTGATCTTGGCAAAACCTTTTCTGTGCCTTTTGTCTTCTTGCTGATGAGATTTCTTAAAAACTGCCCCCCTTCCCCTCCTCCTGGGGACTGGTGCTGGATCAACTGCCTTACAGGGACTTGGGAGGGTGACGGGTGCTACAGAAATGCTGAAAACTTGCTCTGCTGTTAAGATATATGGTGCTTTCAGTTGAAGCTGAGGTTATTTGATATAGAAGATCGACAGTTAAATGAAGCTACAGGGTGTAGAGTCAGAAGTGCTGCAGCTATGTGGGACGTTTCCTTTCTCCGCTGCTTTGTGGGTAGCGCTGCAGCCGCCGCTGCAGAAGGCGCCTGCAAATGTGAACCCTCCAGCGTGTGAAACGGACGTGGCCAACGGTTAGGAAAGGGTGACAGGGGGGTTTGAGTCACTGAGGTGCCCCTGAGGGATGCAAGGTCTGGGGAGGTGGCAGAGAGGTCCGCATTCGTGTGTGGTGGGAGCTGGTGTGCTGAGCGACACCGCCTGCTTGGTGTGGAGGCCCTATTTCTGCAGAGGCCCGAGCTGGGCTGGGTGTTCCAGGGTGACGAGTGGCAGTCCCTGGGAGCCCCAGCGCCGGGATGCTGGGGGCCGCGAGCACGGCCCTGCGAAGGGCCGGACGTGCTGCCTGCTGCTGGAGGAGGGCATGTGCTGGGGGGCCCTTGCATCGATAGCACTTTCCTCTCTTAGAAGTGGTGCCAAAACCTCTGGGAATGCGGCTCTGAGCCTGTATTTGTAGCAGCTTTCTTTGGTCTTTCATGTTCTTGAAAGGACCACAGGGCAACAGAGAACCTGAAATTTGCTGGTCAGCTTGTGCTCTGCCATGGGCTTGTCCTTCAAAAGGAGAGGATGGAGCAAAGGTGACAGGTGACTAACCAGGGGTAATGAGATGCTCCTGCTCCAAGCAGCGTGGCTGGGGGCCCATCTTCTGCAGGACGTTTGGGGTAGCCATATGCAAGGTGCCACCTAGGCAGAGCTCGGTTTTGCAAAGCTGAGTCAAAGGCTGGTGAAGGGCTCTCTCCTCATCTCCTTTCCTGCTGGAGGAGAGCTGGCCAAGTGCCCATTCCGGCAGGGCTGGCGTTGGAGGAGGTCGGCTCGGAGGTTTAATGGGGCAGGACACAAGGGCTGTAGCAGCCGTGAGGGAACTTTGGGAACGTGCTGCTCCCGTGCATTAATTCCCAGCGCCCCTCTGGGGGCAAGCAGCTTGGGCAGCTACTGGCCCGCAGTCAGCTGGGCATTCCCATGGCAAGTTTCTGTCTTCAGTTTGTAACAGTAACCTGTCCCTCAGCTTTCAGGAGGGACTAGGAGGCAGCTTTTTCTTTTTTCCTTTTTTCTTCTCTCCCAGAAGGTATGTGGGAAGAAAAGTGTTTTGTTTCTACTTTTGAGACTGTAGAGGGTCGCTTAACACCACTGTTCAGCATCTAAACACCTTCGGTGTTTGCCTTCTTCGCAGGTGCTTGGCTTAGCTGGGCTCACCCAGCGCGAGCTCAGCCCCTGCTTCCCACCACTCAAGTGGTGCGTTATCTCCAAACCCACCTCTCTTTCCTCACCCCTTGTCATGTGAAGAGAACGCCTCTTCTGAAGCAGTGTTCTCCTCTGACACTAGTTTACTGCCCTCCCCTGTCTGCTTCCTGGCCAGGGATGTTCACTTAAGCACTGTGATTAGCACTCTGGAGTCTCTTTGGTCTCTGGCTTGACCTTGTGTCTGCCTTTGCAGCCCCATTCTGTGTAAACACAAGTGTTACCAAAGTGATGACAGGCACCCTGAGAGGCTCTGGTGGAGCTGTCTGTCGGCTGCCCAGTTTCCTCAGGTTGATTTCCCCTTTTCAAGCTTTCTCCTGTTTTCTTCCTACTTCAAAGTAACGCTGCAGATGATGGCAATTTCAGAGTTATTGGCTTGTCCTTGGTTCACTCATCTTTCCACAGGTATCTTGAAAGATGGCACTGTTAGATGGAAGAAACATATTTCTTTTTAAGTGTTGGGGGGGAAAAACCTGGATGTAAGAGAGTTGCCCTGGTTGGGTGTAAAGATGTGAAGTGCTCAGCTCTTACCCACTCACTCCGAGCTGTGCCTTGGCTCTGAGCTTCGGCCGAGTCGGACGGTGCCGTGATGCGGCGGGAGCCTCAGGACGAGGACAGCCTCGCATCCCGTGTTCCTGCAAGGAAGCTCGCGCCAGGAAACCGCTGTCGCTGCCTGTTGCGCTGCAGCAGCCCGAGCGGACGGGCGCGCTGGTAACCCCTGTGTCTCCTGGAAAACAGGCGGGTGTCCTGAGCCTCCCGGTGCGGCTGATCCCTCTGCGCGGCGCCCTGCGGCGCTGCGAGCTGGGCTGCTTAAGGGCTTAGCAGGTGGGTGCTCATTGCACGTGCAAGAAAGTAGCCAACTGCTTCGGGCCTCCATTTCCCTCTAGGAGAGCGTGTGCTTTAAACTGAGGTGTTGAGTTACCTCTCCTGCAAGCTTGCCGCTCTGTGACAGCGCTGGTGCCCTTTGGCAGCAGTGCTTTTGGCAGGAGCACATGGAGAGCTGGCAGCAGCTGATCCCAGATGTTCCTTGTCGAAGTGGGCATCTCTGCCTAATAGGATAGGACGTGCTTTAAGTTTTTTCTGCTGCTCTCTTCTTTTGCAGGATTTTTTTGCAGTCACTGATGCTCAAGGTTTCTATTCATGAAAGCTTAAATCTTGGAATGTGGCTCCCTAACAGCGTGTGGCAGCGTTTTTTCCTTTAGTTGGAGTTGCTCTGTGCTTTCCCTGCAGTCCCAGTGCTTCTTGACTTGTTCCTTTCAGGAAGGAGGCTACAGGTGCCACAAACGAACATCCAAACTTTGTGGTACAGAAAAGCATCAACAATTCTGGGATATTAAAAAGGAGCAAGAAAAAAACACCAGAACTTCAAATCGTCTGCTGCCTTGTTCCAACCAAGTTCGAGTTGGGTGATGTTTTCCTATAGTTTTGTGCTAAGTTTCCAAAGAGTGATTTTCCTATTCCCCATCTCTGGGGGGGAATAGGAGCAGGCTTCTGGAAGCCTGTTGAGAGGAAGGGAGGCCTCCTTTCCCAGAGCAGCCGCACGCGATGCCCTGCTTGCTGTGGTCTCCAAATGGGCCCTTCAGCAGAGGGACACAAAACATCTTTAGCACTTGTGGTGCAAGGAGGAGGAGCGGGCACAGATTATGTCACCGCTGTATCCCCCGCTTGGATGAATGTGTTTGGTTCTTGTCGGGAGGTGACCCCATCTGGATCATGTCTGGGGAGTTGGGAGGAGCGTGGGGCCCGCTTCAGGCAGCTGCTGAGCCCAAGTGTGCTTCCACACCGTGTCTGCATGGGGCAGGCCTGTGGCGCGGGTGTTCGCGGCGCGTCGGTGCAGGGATGTGTCTTGTTTGCACGGCTGCCACGCGGTGCCGGGCACTGCCGGGGCCTCAGCCTCGGGCAGCTCTGCGGCAGCGCCGCCGAGGCAGCCGCCGCTGCCTCCATCCCACCAGGCCTTTTAGCCGGCTGTGCCGTGGCCTCGCCGAACGCAGCCGCTTCCACCACGGCGCGCGCGGCACAAACTGCAAAGTGCTGCAAACCACAACGGCGGCCGCTCCAAAAAGACCATAAAAGGCCTCGTGCTCAGGAGCTGGGCATGGAAGCTGCTCCCACCCACATTGCTGCTGCATGAGTCACTTGGCCGTCGCCTCGGCTCCCTCCACGTGGGTGCCCGCTTGAGGATAGAGAAAGGAGCAGGCGAGGCGGGAAGGGGAACCGCTCTGTAGTGCTGTGGGAGCAGCAAGTGCAGTTGCCAAGAACAGGATGACACACGTGCATGTGCAGGGACTTGACCAAAGTGCTGCATGGTCTTGTTTCCTTTAATACCTTGTAAGAGCTTCCTGCAAGTGCTGCTTACTAAGAGTTTGAGGGTATTTATAGAGACGGATGTTCCCTGGTCTCTGAGCATGCAGAACCCCCAGCTTGCGTCCCAGTCATCCAGCGATGCAGTGCGAACATGAAGCTGGGAACAGCACCTCTACCATGCAGGTGCTCTCTTTAAACTCAGACCCTTGTTGTGGCTCTTGAGACTGGAGGGAAGCCTTTCTCCCTGCCCCCTTTTCCTCCTCCTCCTCCTCCTGCCCCGCCCTGTGCCGGTGCAGAAGGGCTGTGCGGGGCAGCCTTGTCCTGGCCCGCGCGCCCGGACACCGCTTGGGGGAGTCGGCTCGGCCAGGGTTTGTTTGGGTTTCTTTCCGGAGGCGCCGGCCTCTGCGCCAGCGCCTTGCAATTTTCCCTTTCCTTTCCTCCACTCGGCTACGGCGACCGGGGTTCACAGATGACATTTGTCAGTGGGAAATGCTATAAAAAGCTGATTGTGCTCGGGAGCCAGCCCAGCAGCAACGTCACGCGGGCAGGGCTTCCGAGTGCATCTCCATGGGCCGCACGGAGACGAGCCAGTGGCTGTGGCACCAGGAGCCCCACACAGCCGGGAACAGCAGCGGCCCCCGTCGATCCTGAAGCATCCCCCGAAGCGCTCTTTTTTTTTTTTTAAGGTCTGCATAACATGGCTGTGGTTGTTCCTCTGCTCGTAATTTTCAGGTTAGCTCTTGAAGTCTGTGTTTTTCTTTTTTATAATAGGCATTTACCCTGACCTCTTAAGGGAAGGGAGTGCTTGCATGCTCTGTGACTTTGCTGCCGCTTTTGAACTGGGCCGGTTTCAAGCAGCGCTGGCAGAGGAGTTAAGCTTGAAGTAAAGATGGGGGTTTAGGTCTGCTGGGGTCTGCGGTGGTGCAGCCAGGGCGGCACTGGCCGAAGCTCTGGGGATCATGCGGGACGCTGCTGCCTTGGGACCGCTCGAAACCGGAGAAGCCACTTGTTGGTCCAGGTCAGTTTTGTGCGGCCTTTGCTATGGCTCAGTGAAATCCCTTTTTTGAGAATGATGTGTGGATTCTTTGTAAGATGTGCAGCCTTTATGGGCAAGACTTTGTTAGCACTGTTGGCCACGAAGCAGCTTGTCTTGCCTGCGGCTACTGGCTGTAGGACAAGCCTCCTTCCCAGCTGCTTGACGTTAGGCAGCACCTCGCTGGAAAGGAGGTGTGTTAAACGGCCCCGAGTGGGGTGTGTGTAGCACAGCGCGCTCTGTGGTGCTGGTTTCCTGATGCTCTGTCCGTGCTGTCACGGCCACCGCCTTTCATGACCTTACGGTTTCCTCCCATTCTCTGCCCTCCATGCCCTGCCTTGTGGAGAGGGGAGAAAGGGAGACAGTCTGTATTGCACAGGTGGTCTGCAACCTAATGCGCGTGGCTGAAACACTTTGCTGGTTTTGGGAAGCTGCATTGTGCAGTGAAGGGACTTCAAAAGAAAACGAAGGTTTGCAGTTGCAAGATCTGGACAGTACCTTGCCATGAGGCTCAAGAAAGAATTGGGCCTTGGAGGCAGCAGACAGGGTCTTTTGCAGAGCTACTCTTATACTTTGAAAACAAAAAAACAGTTTTCAAAGTTTCCTGAGAAAGAGCCACCTTAATGAAAAATAAATAAATAAAGCTGATGACAGCATTGGGAAGTAAGCATCTGATAACGTTTTCTATAAAGAATGGGTGTGGGGTTTAAATATTTTTAGCTGAAGCTATTTTTGAGTTGTTGCTCTTCTGTGACCTTCTTTTAATAATAACTTTTTATAATATTTTCTCTTAAATTTTTGTAGTTCCAGTAGTTTTCACAGCCAAAGATGCCTTTGCAGGGGAGGAGGAAGGAGAAAAGCAGCAATAGCTGCCTGTGGACAGGAGTAGTAGTGAAATAGCAGCTTTCTTGTGCGTTTGTCTGGTGGTTTCCCTTTCTGAGAGAGTGCAGTTCCAGAGCTGGGGCTGTTTTATAAAGGCCCTTTCTGGGGTCGACAGGGCGACTCCAGAGTACAGTCCTGGGTAGGAGACCAGGCGTGCGGAGTGACAGATCCCCCTCTTGGCGGGGTGACTCGGCTCCGCAGCCGACTGCGCAGCGCATTCGCGCCCCGCAGGCAAACGGCCTCTCCGGAGAGGGTGCAGAGGGCAGAGCAGGCCCTGTAGAACCTGGAGGCGCCTTCAGCCGTGCACAGGCTGCTGCTTTGTCACGTCTGAGACTTGAAAAGTCCCCACAGATCCCTGCGATGGACCCAGCGGCTCCAGGGCTTCTGGGAACATCAAAGTGACGCTGAAAAAGCTTCCTGAAAGGAGGCGCTGCGACGGGGCCAGGGGAGCACGCTTGGGCTGGGCTTGCTGCGTTACCTGCTCACAGTTACCCGCCAGAAGCGCTTGGGCTGCTTCAAGGAAGCTGCTTCCCTTTGACTGGTCTTTGTGCTGGCCTCAGACGCCGACGCTGTGTGACAGGGGCCCCCGAGCGGCCTGTTGGCAGCGAGTGCCCTGCCACGCAGCGCCGCCTTGGCAAGGCGGAGCGGGCCAGGCTGTGCTGCCAGCCCGGCTGCCGGCCCCTGCCCAGAGGTGCATCTGCTTGGGCGCCCGTGTGGGAGGCCACTGCGCCAGTCACCCGAAGCCGAGGGTGTTTTGAGTTCTCTGCATTTGCTTCTTCCCCTCAACGTCCAAGCTGTGTCTTTCCTGCAACCTGTTTGTGCTCTGATAAGCTGCTTCAAAAATAAGTAAAAATAAAAGCTGACCGAGCATGGGAATGCACTCCGTGCTTTTTCGGGAACTGTAAGCTCAGCACTGGGACCTGTGTTTTCATGTGACACCTGTGTCTAATCCTGATTCCCAGCCGGGCAGCCGCAGTGCAGGGCTCGTGTGCACTGGGGTGGGAGAGCAGAGCGCCTGGACAGGCGACACGCATCAGCAGGAAGCGCAGTGCTCGTCCCCATGGTCTGTGGGTAAAGCAACATGATTTGACAGGAAGGAAACGCAGCTCAGCACGGTGAGACAGGAACTGCAGGTACTCAGGAGCAGGGGAGATGCTGCCCCAAATGGGGGGCACCTAGAAAGTGAGGGAGACTCCTTGCAAGCGGGCAGCGCTGGTGCCACTGCTGGTACCGCAGGAACAGCCTCTTTGCAGGATCTGTTGGAGTGCAAAGGAAGTGTTGGGGATGGGGAAAGGGCCAGACTGGCCTGGTTGTATTTGCCTTTAGGGGCTACCAAAATAACTTCCAAAAGCAGGAGGGCAGAAACCTTTGCCTTTGGAAAGGCAAATATTTAACAATGGTGAACAATGCTGCAAGCTCTTGTTTTCTGTCAATGGAAGGAAGTGGGAGAAACATGTAATAGCTTTAGGGCATCATGGGCTTCAATGCTGCAAATCAGCTTTGACCTTTGCTAAATGGCCCAGAAGGTCCCATGGATTGCAGAGAGCCCACCCAGGCACCCATAGGCTAGAGCCTGGAAATGGCATCCAGCAGGGAGACCCAGGAAGAGCCGATCTGCTGCTTGGAGCAGCAGTGACCCAACTGTGCTTGGAGAGGGCCCTGCTTCGGAAAGGGGCTGTTGCTGCAGCCGGGCGTCCATCAAGCAGCGAAGGAGGGAGGATGGAAATGCTCTATTGGCTGCAGTGGTGTGTTTGATGGAAGGCAGCTCTGAGGTGATGCTTGTAGCGGGTGACCTGCTGTGGTGGCTGGCTCGGGTGCGGGTTCCTCCTGCCCCTCCTGGGTGCTGCAGGGCAGCACTTGCAGATGCTCTGCCGTGCTGTGAAGGCAGCTGCAATCCGCTAAACGTGGCAGCGCTTGGAGATGCCCCGGCAGCTCTGGGTGCACGGCCAAGGTGCCTGGGGTGGTATCTGAGGCACCACGAACAGGTTGGGTGTGTGTGTATGCGCTAGCACAGGTGTCTGTGCTGCACGGGTGTGGTCTGGGAGTCTTTAGCTCCTGGACTGAATGCCAGGGAGGGCTGTGCCCAGCCAGCTAGCATGGGAGTGCAGGTCTGGGATCACTGGAGAAGAGTGGGCCAAGAGAGCCTATCAAGAGAACACTTGATGGACACAGTGCACGATTTTGCACATAAATACAAGGAATCTGCGTGCTCGACACAGCCCAGCAGAGAGCTGCTTTGCCCGGCCTCGGCGCGGTGCTGGCGCTGGCTCTGCGACGCTCCTGCTCTGCAGCCGTGTCCCCCGGTGCCTTCCGCAGCTGCCCTGCGAGCCCCAGGCAGGGTGAACCTGGTTCCTCTGTGCCCTTCGGGACAAGGCTGAAGCAACTGTGTTTAGGACCCTGTTAACAGTGCTCCTACCCTGGATGTTTTGTAAAAGGAAAAAGCAGGCTCCCCTCTGACCTGTCCTCGTGCCTCAGCTTTTCTATTTCCAAGTCTTGCTTGCAGTCATGTTCTAACCCTGGCTTGGAGTTCAGACCTAGTTATTTACTTGAGGAAAAGTAGCAGTGATTTATTTATTCCTCTCCTATCAAAATATCTCTTACTGTTCTCAGGTTGCCACCGCCTGACAACTTTCCTCTTTTGAGCTGTTTTTGCAGAGAGCCAAATCTGCAAAAGCTGCGCCTCGGGACTTGCCCAGCTCTCCCAGGATTTGCCCTTGGAGTTTAAATTTTTTTCATCCCAGGTTATGAGACAAATCATTGTCCTGCTTGCAGATGTTTCCTGTAGCAATTAAACAAATTAATGTGTGTGTTGAAGTAAACTGTCTAGTTCCTAAAAGTGCTCTAACATTCACCTGCGCAGAGTAACATAGAAGCACTATATGAGGTGCGGTGTCCCCATCATAGTGGGTTTCTTCTTTCAAATTCATGTTGCACATGTTTGGCTAAATGAGGCTGTCTTGTTCTTGCTGTCCTTTTGAAACTCAGCAAATACTTGAATTATTTTCCTTTGCTTCCTGGGGGGAACAACATGTGTGGGAAATGGCTGCTGGTTTTTACGGGCGGTCTTAGCGCTTTCTTCTCGCTGTCTGGACAGTGCCTTTTCAGCTCCTTTCAGTTTTGGGCCTCCTGCCCTTTCTTTAGGGATCACCTTTTTTTTTTTTTTTTTTTTGGAAATCTTTTAATAAAAAAGGCCCCCAAGAAGAGCAGCCCAGCGTAATTCCTG
>JAVCKT010097892.1:0-11233 GCA_032273925.1 Rhynchotus rufescens
GAAAGAGACATTTAAACTGCTTAGTAATAACAAAGTTTATAGAGAAGATTTGTTAATTTAGCTCATATTTTATTATTTCCTTTCTTAATACACTAAGGTAGAATTAAAGGAATACATAAAAATACGAGACACTATTTATGAAGTTGACAGCAAAGCAGAATGTGGCTTTACTTTTTCACGTCTCCTGAGTTTCAAGGTAATACCAAAGTGTTTAAAGCTTATGTCTTTGAACAGCTTTTATGAAATTAGGTTTTTCTTTGGTTTGCTTGCATGTCTTTTACAACACAAATTACTGTAGCACAATAGTTTGTTCGTAGTATCTGTGAGAGAAACACTTTGGGGAGGGGAGAACTGTAAAATACCAAATGCTTATGCGTTTATCCTTTCTGCCTTTTTTTTTTTATTTTTTGAATAAAAAGAAAATACTTTCTCCTTTTTCCATACTTTTTCCATGTGAGGAAAATTACACTTGAATGTTTCAGTTACCTATTGGTAAAGGTCATTTGTTAGATTTTTCTGGGCTGTTAATCACACTTAAATGACAAAAGATATTTATCCATTTTTGCCAGGTAGAATATGGGATGGAGGATATAGGTAGATATAGATATCTAGATATAGAACACAGAAGGATTTGTTTTAGTCTTATATGGAAGAAGCGAATAATTACAGACTACCAGTAGCAGGTGACGTGACTGTGGGGTTGCTAACTGAAACTTGAGCAAGAAGGAAATAATTAAAACATGTGATTATTACTTAAGTCATGCTAAAGCAAATTACTAGACTAGTGAAGCAGAGAATTGTTAAATAAATGCTGGTTTTATGACTTGTAAGATAAATAAACATACCTCCATCTGTTTTCTGACAGTACTCAAGTAATCTGGAGAAAGCAGACCCTGACCATATTATTGCACTGGTGACTGAAGTTATTCCAAAATACTCCTGCCTAATCTTTTGTCCCACTAAAAAGAACTGTGAGAATGTGGCAGCAATGGTGTGCAAGTATCTGAACAAGTATGTGTCTCATTTTCTTAATTCTGTAGGGAGTATTTTGTCAGAACTTAGGATTCACTTTTGTTAGCAAGGAAATGACTTTCCCTGGTTATGAGAAGTAAATACTTCACTGAATTCATTTTGATGATGCCATGTTAACTGCATAAATTGTTGGAAAATGTTCAAGAATTATTAAATGTGTTTCCAAAACAGTTTGTATTTTTGAACAAACGTGCGAGTAACAAAGCACAATGAAATACATGCAGAGAACCAGTCTGTTGAATTTATGTTCTGATAGTCTTGTTCTCTGCAGGTTCCTTAACACTTTTTCTATATCACAATTGATGCTCTATTTTAGCTATATATCTCCTAGTCTATTCATTATATTTTTGTACATGCCCAAAGTATGAAAACTCTAGGCTTCATTAACAAAGAAATAAATATAATGATTGATTTCCTGTATAAAAACTTTTGTTCAATTTCATGTGAGCCTGATGTGTTGTAGGCTAGTAGGTTAAGTTGTACTCAAGACACTATTTTAAAGTAATAAATTTCCTTCCTCACCAAATTTGAAACCATCTTTGATGTTTCCATAAGCTTAACTTGCAGCTGATGTTTGCCCTGTTTCCTTTCTTCTGTATTCTTGCTACCCATATCTAGTCCCATTTATACCCAGAAAGGAAACAGTTCTAATGTTGGGAACTTATTTAGCATCTTGTGCATTACAGCAATAGACAGCAAGCATTTATTTCCTGTTCTGTTAAGTTTTACTGAATGATCAAAGTCTAAAGCAATACTCTTCCTCTTCCAAGAGATTTTAAAGCTCACAGGGAGAAAGAGAAGCAAGATCTCATTAAGAATCTGAAGGCAATTGGAAATGGAAGCATCTGCCCTGTTCTGAAGCAAACCATTCCTTTTGGTATTGCCTATCATCACAGTGGCCTTACTAATGATGAAAGAAAAAGTATAGAGGAAGCTTATTCTGCGGGAGTCCTCTGTCTTCTTGCTTGCACAGCGACTTTAGCTGCTGGGGTCAACCTACCAGCCAGAAGGTTTGTTCCTCAGAAATGTTTCTTTGTGGTTTCCATAGATTTTGCATTGTTCAAGTTGCAAGTATCAGTGCTGTTTGAAGGATGCTTTTGCTTTCATTACTGACTTGCAGGACAAAATGAGTCAGTGACTTCTGGGCAGAATTAACACAGCCCAGTACTTAATTTGTGAAGTCTGAATCACTAGAAAGCCCATGTTATTTGTCATACCTGTCTTAATTGTGTCTGCCGTACTCCATATGACTTGGGCCTGATGCTCATAATCTTATTCTGTGTGTATATGTTTAGATCTCAGAGGAAAAAGTGACCACTGCTAATCTATGGTCTGTTTTGCCTTTGTTTTTTAAGTCGGATTTACTGTGTTTTTGTTTCATTTCTCCCCCTTTTTTTTAAAACAGGGTTATTTTAAGAGCTCCTTATGTTGCTAGAGAGTTCCTGAAGAAGAGTCAATACAAACAAATGATCGGCAGAGCAGGTCGAGCTGGTATTGACAGTGCTGGTGAAAGCATTCTCATAGCACAAGAAAAAGACAAGCAGCTGGTAATTTTTACTGAACTGATGGTTTCAGCCACCATAAGATGAATAAGCTGATGGGGTGGGGAGATGGAGCTGGGTTGCTTAGACCTTTTATTGCAAGTGTTTGACTTCTGTTATACCTGTGAATTCCAAGTTTTTTTTCTCATTACCTTTGTTATCTGTAGTGTAAGGTTTCAGATGTTAACTGTAAATTTCAGATGTCTGTAGTTTTTCTGTATAAGCATAAAGGTGAATATCAGCACTATAAAATGACAATGCAAACGCTTTGGGTATATTAAGTATTTTCTCTGAATTAAGATATTTCTTTCATGTAGGTTCAAGATTTAATTAGCAGTCCTTTGGAGAACTGTTACAGCAATCTCCTGCCTGAGTTCAATAAGGGAATACAGAGCCTGTTGTTATCTTTGGTTGGATTGAAGGTATTAGTTTTTTGATTATTTTTTTCTGTAAATTGAAAAGCATTTGAGAAAGTAAAGGGATACTTAGCTGGTTCTATAGTAAAAGCAAGATTTTTTTTCAGCAGCTTAACGTCCAAGTTCATCCAGCTTCTGGTCAGATGAGTCAGACAAAGTTGTGATTAGTATTCTTACCTAACTTGCTTATCAAATAATGCTGTAACACTACACTTTTTAATGTGGACAAGGCCAAAATTATATTTCCTTCTTGATAAGCATTTTTACATTATTGCATTTTTGTTAAGAAAATTAATTTGTTTGAAAGCTTAAGACTGGTAAGAAGCAACTGTAGAACATGGTGCAATAGCAGGAATAATGGAAAAGATAAAAATATAGGTCACGCAGAGCCTTCATAGGTAGACTGTCTACTGTAGTATTTGTTATTATGTCATTCTATAAAGACAGTTAATAGGATAGTGCAATGTCTCTGTATTCAGTAGCTTTTTGGGTGGTTTATGTAATTCATGTTCTGCATAATGACACCTGCCTTTTTTGACCAAGCTAATCACTTGCAAAACTGCTACAGATTGCAGCAACCCTTGAGGAAATCTACAGTTTTATGTGCTGTACATTGCTGGGTGTTCAGCAGCAGCTGCTCTCTAAAGAGAAGAGCCTCTGGGATATAATTAAAGAAGGGGTAGAAAATCTGATAGAAAACGGACTCCTAAAAGGAAAATCATCTGAAAAGGACAATAATTCCCAAACCGTGCTAACAATCACACAGTTGGGTAAAGCTACATATAAGGGTAAGATATTTTTTATTCTCATCCTTTTTTTCTATTTCAACAAAGCCTTTCATCTCCTTCTGGTTGGGATGTTTGCCTGTCTGCTGAAACTGCAATGAAAAATAGATGTAGTACCTGTTCTACTTATTGAATGATGTGATGCCCTAAATAACAATGGGATTAGACAATGAGCAATCCATGACTGAACACAGCGGGAATGAGTTGGAATTTCCGTGACAAGGCAAGTCAGACCAGGCCTGTACCAAAAATAGCATTCAGTTCTTTGGTAATTACAGTAGAAGTCATCTGCTTTTATGAAAAGGTGTTGTAAATAGTGGAGTTCCTTTTCCTAGGAAGAAAGTTAAAGGGAAAGGGAATCTGTGAAATCCAGGCTGGATGTGGTCCGGAGTGACGAGAGTGTATCAGGAACTTCTGCTTTCTGTCTTGTAACATAAGGAGACATGGCATAGAAGATAATTAGAATAGGTTGTCCAAATATTTGAAAAGTTTATATGAGAATCTACAATTAAGTTTTGGAGCATGTTGCTCCAGAAGTTTAAAGTTGGAGAATTCATTGAAGTTCCAAAAATGCCCACAAACTTGACATGTATGCAAGTCAGTGGCTACCTTCTTGGTTTCTCTATATCGACTTAGTGATTCTAATTACAACAATTATTCATTTCTCAGTTCTTCCTTTAAATTTGGATGGATTAAAAATATGTATAATTCTAGTAGATGCTTTTGGGTGATCCAAACACAGACCTCCAAATCCTTGAGCTTAAACTTTATTTTATCGAGAGTAGAGTAAGGCATAGGGAGTGTTCTCTTTGGAGGGAAATAACCCCTGTGACTAACCTGAGATGCCTGCCGAGCTGTTGAGAGGACGTGTCCAAACTTGTCTTTGTTGCTACAAGACTCTTAAGTAGAATTTGAAATGCATTTTCTGGAAAATGGAAAACAATCCTTGCCCGTGTTGAAATGTATTTATCAACTGTCTATCTGGTAACTTGTGGATACCTGTTTAAAACTGTGATAACTGTTCTAGGATCTATAGACCTGACACACTGCAATACCCTCTATAGGGAACTGAAGAAGGGTTTGGAAGGCCTCGTTCTTGAGAGCAATCTTCATCTTCTCTATTTGGCAACTCCGTACGATATGATTGGTAACTGTAACCCAGACTGGATGATATACTTGAGACAGGTGAGAACTGACTTTCAGACATGGATCAGGGCATATAGTCCTTTTTTCTCACTGATTTTTTTAAATTACTTTTTAAGTTACAGGAAACTTTAAGATAAGTTTTAAGTTAAATTACTTTTTAAGTTACTTTAAGTTACTTTTAAGTTACAACTGACATGCTGGGGTGTCAGTTGGTAAAGGTTGTGGTATATGCTTTGTTTTTGATCATACAGCTCAAATGGCTTTTTCTTATTTCATAAACATCTAATAGACGTCATATCACAACATGCTTTTTAAAAGAAAATAATACTTCAGTTGTAATCCATCTTTTTCAGTTCAACCAGCTAAGTCCAGCAGAGCAAAGAATAGCAGATATTGTGGGAGTTCCTGAAAGCTTTGTTACAAAAAAGGCTTCTGGACAAGCTATCAGAAAGGTAGGCTACAAGCTTATCATTCTCACAAGAAAACAGTTTAATCTTTTAATTTGAAAGTTTAGAAATGTCCCATATGTTTTTCATTAGCATTTCGAGTGTTATAACTGTTCTTCCAATAATCAAGGTTCTTTTAACCTCATTCCATTAATGTCATGTAATATGTTTCGAATGTAACAACACGTTTGTTTATATGTGTGAAGAAGCTGCTACAATATCAGAACATCTGGAATTCTGTGAGCTTTCAATTCTCACCTGCTTTCTTCCTAGAATGTGGACAGTGCAGTTATCAACAGGCTCTACCTGTCATTCGTCCTTTACAGCCTGCTGAAGGAGACCAACGTGTGGAGTGTTGCCGAGAAATTTAATATGTCCCGAGGATACGTGCAAAGCCTCCTAACGTCTGCCGCTTCCTTTGCCTCTTGTGTTCTACATTTCTGTGAGGTACTGTTAAAAACATCTCAGCACCTTCTTCGGGACCTGTGTTTTGCAAAACAGTGAATATTTTTTTCTGTTGTGGCATGTTAGAACTTAAAACAGTTGCTGTATTTTCCATTTTCTGCGCAAGATAGCGTATATTTCCTGTTCTGAAAAGCATGACAGAACACAGAGTGGTTTTCATGTGCAGGGCATTAATCAGCATCAGAACCTGCTGTTAGTGAAGCGGATGATGGAGGTTTGTTTTGTTCTATTTGAAATAAGATCTATTGTCCAAATGTCATCCTAGAAGAACAGCTTCCTCAGCTTCTCTTAATTAAAAAAAATATATATATTATTGCTAGTCCTTCAGCACTGCCACAGTTTTGAAATGAGGGTAGCTACAGATAACAGCTTCCTGTGTCTAGAAACTGAATATATTCTGCTTGCCTTTAGAGCTCTATCAGTAGTAAAGAGCATAGACCTGTGCCTCGGTTTCTTTAATACTATTAATACTATTTTTCTGTTTTTGAATCTCCTTTCAGGAGTTGGAGGAATTTTGGGTTTACAAAGCCCTGTTGACAGAGCTTACCAAACAGCTGACCTATTGTGTTAAGGCAGAGCTCATCCCTCTGATGGAAGTAGCAGGCGTTCTGGAGGTTAGTAAACCTGGCTCTCTGTTCACGAGCTCTTAAACAGCAACTTCTGTGTTAAACATGTTGCTGTTCCACACACAAAAAAACAGAATCTAAGTCACTTTAGCATTAAGGTTTCTTCACCCTCCATGGGAGCAGAGAAGAATAAGACTTAACAGTTTAAGCTAGAAGACTCTCAGATATGGGATGTGTTGGGAACTTGAATTTTTACAATAATTTTTGTGGTGTTCTTTGCATTTTAAATAAGAAGTTAATCTGGGGTAAAGACCCCTATTTTTTACCTAAATTTACCTATTACTCTGAGGTAAAGACTCCTATTCAAATATAAAATGGAAAGTGTGGTTGCAGGAGTGCAGGAGAAACATGTTCATTTTCTCTTTTCTTGAAAATATTGCTCAGAGCGCTACCTAAAACCATTTCATGGGAGGCAAGTCCCTAGTGTGGATATCATTTGGACCATCAGGTGTACTGTGCACACAGTAACAGGGAAATAAAGCACAAAGTATTTGCTGGCAGTTTTTCTGTGGTGATAATAATGCGGCTGCTTCCCATAACTGAATATTTCTGGTTCTCAGATACCTTGGAGAACACTGTATTTTCTGTAGGCCATTCTTGGATACTATATCAAAAAAAAAGAAAAAAAAAAGGCATAGGTAGTTGACATCAAATACATCTTTTTTTGTTTCCTCTAAAGAAAAGAGGGGAAAAAGTCAAGGTAGTTAGATGACCAAATGCTTTGCTACTTTATAACTCAGCATACAAAAGTTTATACCGAAATATGTCTTCTGTGACTGGACTAAAGTGCATTTGTATTTAAATTTTGTAAAGAATCTAGCACTGCTTGTTATGGAAAGAAGTTTTCCTCCAGAAACCATCTTTGCCTGGCAAATCTCTAGGGGCTGCTTTGCCTCCTTTCTTCACAAGAGGATCAACCCAATTAAGAAGCAGATAAAACTCCCCAGTGCTCACGATCTTCCAATTCCAGAGTCTCTGTCCTGTGCATGAGAGTTCCCAGCTGTAACAACACAAGCTACAGAAATATCAAACATGGTGTAACTCGTAACACTAAAGGAAAGAACTGTTATCAGTAGTCTTGAACAGGAAAGTGTGTTTTCTCTTGACTTCTGTGGAAGCTTGTATAACTTTCTTCTGAACTGCAGAAAATTAAGGACTTGATTTCTTCACATATTAACCCTTATATAGCTAAAAATAAAGAATGGTCATTCATGTCAGTGACAGTGAATGCAAGAAGGCAGCTGGTAAGAAAAGAGGATGCTGAAATCAGTATTAGTAGGCTCTGAAAAATAAGAAATGTTATTAAGCTGTGTCAGACTGTAGGGAAAATGCTAGGGGTGGATCTGTTCTATAAGGAGTCGCTGTGGATAAGGATGCTCATCGGGTGCTCAGCACCATTGCAGAGAGGATGGGTATTCTGCAGAGGGTGATTCAAAGGGGATCAGGCTGATGTCCAGGGACAGACTGGATGACAGTTTTTGTCTTGCCTAATAATTTTTCACCACACCTTAATTTTTTGCTTGCAGGCCCGTGCAAAACAGCTTTATAATGCAGGGTACAAAACCTTAGCACATTTAGCTAATGCAAATCCAGAAACACTCGTGAGGATGATTGAGCATTTGTCACGACGTCAAGCCAAACAGATAGTTTCATCTGCAAAAGTGAGTAAAAATGTTATAAGAAAATAGCTTCAAAGAACTCTGACTGTCAGAAAGAAAAGAGTGAAATTTGAAGTAATAGAAGTTTTCGAGTGTTTTGAATATCTGAGATGAAATTTTTTGGTCTAGATTAAGGATGTGCTGAAGTACTACAGTTGTTTGCCATATTGTTGGTCTAACTCTTGCACAAGAGTAAGGAAGCCAGCCAGCACGTGCTGACCTTAGTGCATGATAGGCAAATGGCACCTCTTCCAATAGGTTGTGTGCAGGATAGGGACAGTTATCCAAGAGAGAAGCCAAGTTTGACAGCTTGTCGGAGGAAATGGGGAGTGAATCACTGCCCTCACCTTTCAGTCCCCAAGTCATTGTCATTTGGCGGATACCATGTATGATTACTTACCTTAACATTGAAAATAAATGCCTCGAGTTAAAAATGCTTCTGCTTACAGGTACTAGATCAAATGGGTTCATTCTGTCATTTTTGCGTGCTCAAAAGCGTAGGACTAAAAAGTGAATTAGTATTTCATGGATCTTGTGGCGGCTTAGGTTTTACAGTGTTTTCTATACCCATATGCCTAAGCAGTAAAATATATTAGCAGTAGTGCCAGTGAAAATATTAGTCCTTTGAAGGAGAAACCAGAGTCTTGCTGACAGCAGCAGTCTTTGCTTTGTTTCATCGTGAAAGACACAGGTACAAGCTTGGAACACCCATCTCTTTTTACCCTTCCTTGCAGTACAGCAAATGCCCTTGTGTTTGTTTCCTAATGATTTGATTTTAATTATAGATGCTGCTGAGTGAGAAAGCGGCGGCTTTGCAGGAAGAAGTTGATGAACTGCTGAGGATGCCTGCAGATACCCCAGGGACCTGCTAACCAACCGGTTCATTAAAAAATCATGAAGCCATGAAATTCCAGTACTTTTTAAAATTTTGTCCTATATAAAGCTGCTATAATTATAATAAATATTTAAAGCTTTTTGTATACCTGTTTTTTGTGTGTATTTTGTATCCAATAATTTGTATCCAAATTACTGCTTGGAAAGTAAATTTTGTTTGGTTTTGACACGCAGGTGGGCTTTTGAAAGTAGCTTTGCAAGTGTTTTTCAGCTGTGACGTCTTTAACTTCTTCACATGACCAGTATGTGGCACATTAGAAATTTGTGGTACTGCGTGGACGATGGGTGGCTTGAAAGCTAGTTGGTAACACCAATATATTGCCAAGATGAAAATTTGGCCTTTTAATGTAAAATCAGTTGGCCCTTGTTCAGCAAGGGAAACCTAAGATAAAATTTAATAAGCATTGCCACTTTCACTCAATTCTACTGTTATGTTTGCAGCTCCAGAGAAACAAGACTGTTTAAATCAAGTAGGATCTGCTATTATGTTTGTATTGATATTTACAGCAAAAGGAGGTAGTAGTAGAGAAGCTGATACTTTTTTTTTAAAAAAAAGTATACAAAAAAGTATATTGTCCATTTGGTTGTGAAACTAGAGACATCCTAGATAGTAAATTCCCCGGGTTAGCCTTCATTTACAAGAAACATTGCTTCAAGGCAGCAATTCTGGTGTTTCGTGTCATGTCTTCAAAAGCTTAGGTAAGTGCAATGCTTGGACATTCGCTATTAAACCAGGCCAAGAACTTCAAAACTGCAAGTTTCAGAGGCAGCGTGAGTTACTTGTTTGCTAGGCTTGCAGCACCCCAAGGGAGACGTGTTACTGATATTTGGGGTGGTTTTGGAAACATCAAGGCAAGTTTTATAGTTCACTCTAAGCGATAAATTTGGCCTTCAGATGCAGAACCGGTATCTGCCATGCCCTGAGGTTATCCAAGCATGTCCCTTAATGCTTCCCCTTGTAAGTAAAACTGATTTTGACAAAATGATGGCTAATAATAAATAAGAGCTTGTATGTTTAAAGTAGCTTTAAAAGACAGTTTTCATAGGTCCATCATGGTCCATCATACGTCCATTTTCATTGTGTCCTCAGGCGCCCTGTGCAGGGACTTGTGTGCTTAGAAGTGACAGTGAGGAGATTGCAAAATTCTCCTGTGGAAAACCTGATTTTTGTTTGTTCTTTTCCTAATATGGACATAGTCCAATCAAATAAACCAGCCCCCATCTTCCACACTGCCTCCTTTTCTTTAACACCTAGTAGTGTAGCATTAAAATCCCTAAAAAGAAGTCAATGGCACATGCTTTCTCCTTGGCTGAAGTATGCTTAAAAGAAATACAAAAGATATTTATGTTTCTTAGGCACTGCTGGAAGATGCTGTGGTATTTCAATATGCAGAGTAGTACTGCATTCAAAGACCAATTTTGCATGCAGTTGTGGGGATTTATTGGGTTAATAGATGCTGCTGGCTGCCACGCTATGGAAAAGCTTGTGCAAGGAGTCTTTCCTTGGTTCCAAGGAGTTTTTACATCCTAAAGCTTCTCCAGGAAGCAGTTATGATTAGCTTATCTGCACAAAGCCATGATGGGCCCTTTGGAGTTAAGGTAAGTCATGCAGATGTTCTGTATTTCATATTTTTCATACATATTTTATATATTCATGCATATACATATTTCATATATATTTTATAGATGTATATATGTTGCTGGCAATTTTTTAGTAACATGCCCCAAGTATTGACCTCTGCCTCTCAGGAATCCCTGTGCAGATTCGATTTGGGGAAGGGTTGGTAGAAGTGTGGGGCTTCAACTGCTGCCTAGCTGTTAATTTTCATTGTGTGACTGGGACCTATTGTGATTTACGTGTTCCAGAAAGCCCCCTGCGTGTGAGTCCTGTGCGCACAGTTCGCAGTTTGTCATCTATTTTAAAGCCATTTTACTTGATTTTACATGCTGGAATTGAGCTCAGGAGGGTTCCTGAAGTACCTACGTTTGCCAAAATACCAGACTTTGCTGGGCAGTCTATGGAAGCCAGGCTTTGGAGAAGAAAACCTCCAATGGCTTTAAATGGTGTGGAAATAATTTGGAGAATGTAACCTGGACTTTCAGCCTCTGTTCAGAGAAATGCATATGGTTTTCAAGCGTATACTCATTTTATGTAGGAATATATAGCATCTAAGTGGTGGTTTGCCATAGGCAGCTTTGTTCATCCCCGTTAACGCTGCAAAGC
>JAVCKT010097893.1:0-11233 GCA_032273925.1 Rhynchotus rufescens
CCATCTCCCATAGAAAAAGATCAGATGTTGCCGTTGTTGTTTTAAATACATATTTTTAAAGGATAGCAGGGTATGTATAGAATATGCATGTCAAATATAAAAGAAAATATCATGAGATGCTTTTAAAAAAAATGTTGAATAATTTCCCGAGGAAAGTGGTCAAATCCTATTATTTGATGAGACTAGACTGAATAAAGCATTGGAAAAATGTATGGTGGGTAACCATTTTGCAGTGGCAAGGAGATGGACTATACAACCTAACAGGTGTTTCCTATCTCTAAATTCTATGATTTAAATGTTACATGAAGACATCCGATAACTTTTTTATAATAAAACGTAAATATTTTTTGACAATCACAGCATATTACAAAACCTCTTTGCTTCACTCTTCTGGAAGACTCTAAGGCTGAATAATCTGGCAAGTCCAGTAGTGGTTTTAAAATTGCAACAAAATAATATCAATGATTCAGATATAAGTAACATTTCACAAGTACTTTATTACAGCTTTGCTTCTAAGTATTACAGGGGCTTGTTCACACTAGACTTTGGTCCAACGCAACACAACTACATGCCTACAGCAAAATGAAATAGCCAAGTTGTATACGCAAAGAAAGGGTTCCCAATTGATACTAAAACCCAAACTGAACTGTGAATCTACTAATTAAGACAGAGAAATAAATGACTCACTGCATCAGCAAGAATTTCTGAAACAAGGCACAGTGGCCTGGATTCTTCCCACCTACCTTGGGATACTTACTAAAATTATCATGGTCACCTTGAACTCCATCTATAGCCACCTTGGATTAAGTTGTTGTGCCATGTGGTTCAGGTCACGTGGAATCCAAAAGGAAAGAGAGAAGGAATGGGAAGCCTCAGCTACTGACCCAACATGGAGAGAAGTGTAAGGGTCACTCCTGGGCATCCAGTTGCATCCAGTTTCCTTGGAAATGTTAGCAGATAAGGCTGTACATGACCCCAGCTACTCACCCCTTACAGCAGAGAGCAGTAGGCAACCCTATAATGCCATGTAGCCTCAGCTACTGCCTTCTTCCCTCTCCAAAGTGAACAGAAGGGTCACAGGCTGACACCATATAGAGTTCCCTGTTTTATGTTGGGTGGTCTTGGAGGAATTTTGAGCTCCTCACACTCTCACTTCCTGCAGGATACAGCCCACGTATCTTCTTGACAGCACATACACCCCCCTCACCAAAAATAAAAATCTGAGATCCACTTCTGTGGGCTGATTCTTCCCAAACAAACCATGAATAACTCCCGCTGACAACAGTGACTTAATCCTATTTGCAGAGAGATAATAGAGTTTCTCTCTACCAGCACAATGACGGGTATTATGCTGGCTTAGAGTAGGAGGGCAGGCAGGTGATGTCTTGCACTTTCCCTGTACTTACAGAACAGTAATGGGAGAGTGAACAAATTCATCCTTTAGGCAGCTGAGAAGAATGGCATCTTACTACTGTTTAGCATGTTATAATTCTTAATAAAATAGTAACATGGGTATACAGCGATGATGTACTCATCAAATGCCATTTTGGGGGAGGGAGGAAGGGAGGACCATGTTACATTTATGGCACAGTTCTTATATCTGACCTGCTGAGCAGCAGAATATTATTAAAAGTGCATTGATGGCAAAGGTGTGATAAGAAGGACACAGATGAAATAAAGACATCTCCACCAAACCTGCAACCAGTGCTCATATTTAGATACATTTTCTTACACACACTGAATTTTCTGGGGATTTGATCCACCAAAATACTTCAGCATAAAATTAGTCTTATGTGCTTCAGTGAGGCTATTCATGCGCTTGCAGAAAAATGCTACATTAACGGCTTGACTTAAGGCTTACATATTTCAACATTTTTTAAAATGATTTAATTTAAATTCTCTAAATTTAATTTAAATTAAATTATAAAATAAAATAACTTAAATAGTCTTTAAGAAAACATTCCAGAATAGATCTTACAAAATGAATTGCATAAGAATATTCTCAGCTTGCAGGTAGCCTTGCTCCCATCACTCACGGACCAGCCTCATCTCATCCACTCCTAAAGCAAAGTCCCAAGTCTGGCTGTTTTGTTATACTCAGGCATACAACCAAACTATAATTGTTCAAGGCAATCTGAATTCTAGAGGCAGGGCTGCAACACTTTTTTCTTTTTCTTTTTCTTTTTTTTTTAATCTTAGCTCTTCTGGTAATTTTCCTGGCCAATGGAGATTCGAAACAATGTGCTTAAAATAATGTCTATAGCAGGAGATGACTGCTTAAGCAGTATCTAAACCCGAACAAAATCTGTCTTCTTTGAAGGACACAAAGGACATGACAGGAGCAACAATAGTCTAGTATATATGTCACCTTAGGTGTACCCGGGCAGTATATTACCTAGATGGAATTGGAAACCCTAACAGCAAAATCTACAGTTGTCTCTCCTCTCACAACCCCTATTTCGATTTTTTTTTTTGGACTTGGGCAGTACATTCAGAACCCAAGCAACTCTATCTACAAAAGAATTTGAAAACTCACAGCAAGAAATACATACCTTATTACTGTAGACCAGTTGCTTAGATCAGCCAGGTAGTTATGAACCAGGCATGCTCCTGCTAATTAGGATTTCACATGTGCTCCTTAAAGCAAAGGTGTTTTTCTTTTCCTTCCATCACAGGCCACAGGGTAAGACTTCAGGATTTAAAATATTTTTTATGTTTTTCTAGAACTGAAGTAAAAAGTCTTCCACAACTTTTATTCTAGGTTTTTATTATTATTATTTCTTCCTCTTTGCTTCAAGTTTCACAATAGGGACCCTTGCAACACAGCTGAAGTGCAGGAAACTTAGTTCATTTCCCATCCAACCAAGACACCTTTCAATCTGCAGTACTCTTCTTCAGAGCGTTCAGAAACCTTGTTACAAGTAGTTAGAGGCAGGCATTGAAAAGAGACTCTCTACCTAAAAAGTAAAATACACTAGAGTGGATACCGGTTCTTTCAATCTAGATGTGAACCCTGTTTCCCAGTAGACAGGATGGGGATAGTTTCAATGGAGCAGCTTTTTTTCAAACTCTTTCAGTCCTAGGCCTAAGAGTTGGGATTTTTCTTTCCCCAGACATTCAGAGCTGTCTAGACACGTATGCAGTGTTTATTCGCTCATGACACATATATAGTGTTGAGCTTGTTTTGAACATTCAACATCACAACTCTGCTACCTGTGTATTTTTTATAACTCCAGAGCATTTCTCAAGCCTTGAGAATGCCTGAAAATAAGGGCTGTGTATGAATAAAAAAGGAGGCAATACCAGTATCTCTGTATGAAGAGGCCCAGAAGAGCCATAATATCGTTTGGGCAAATTTAAATATTCATTCTTTCCTTGTTAACATAAAGCCTCTTTACTTTCTGTTACTCAATTAAACAAGAGGTGAAGTGGTTTGCATAGCAGCACTTTACTGAGATGGAATTTAATTACAGTTAATCTCCTAATATAAAAAAGAGGTGGTTTCCCAACAGTTAATAAAAAGCGATGGTTAGTGATGAGAGTGAAATGATGAGAGTACTGCTTCCAAAATGAACTGGAGATGAAGCACGAGAATGACTATTTGCCAAATTAAAAACTTGCATTGTTAGACTTCCATTCCTCAGACCAGGAAGGACAGAAGGAGTTATGCATATAAGACACCTCTCATTTTGGAGGCAAAGAAAGTTTAATATCTGCATTTCTTACAGCCCTACCTCGCATCAGTACTTAAGGAGGTGAGCAGGACTGCTTCCTTGCCAAGAAGCAAGGTGCTATGATGTTGGTTGTTTGAATGTAAGGATACTGAAATTTCATTTTTTAAGCCTTATGGGGATCTTGTTCCTCAGACTTCATTAATATGTGACAGATCTAGAGAAAAATTCTTCCCATCATAAATTAGTATGATTCAGAATTGCATAGCTAGAAGCACTCAGGGTTTGACCTTGTGTTTCAAAATTTTTAGGAGTCTCTATAGTACTGGAAAATGTAATTGTATTATGCTGACAGCCAGTGCTTATAACACTCCGGAGGATCTGTCTGATCTTCAGAAGCATATCTCTATCTCAACTAAAATACAGTATCGAATAAAATACGCTCACTGTTCATACTTAGTATTCACAGCTTTCCCAGTTTCTGTCCATGAGAAGTGACTGTGGTAGTGACTGTGTTAATAACAATTTTCTCCTATCACATCAGAAAACACCACTTTCAACTACTACTTGACAGTTAAGATTAGAGGAGTACTACAGGCCACCGTTGGGTGAAGGGACAAATATGCAGTACATTCTGACAAAAAGGCTCTGACTCTGCTAAAAAGCATTTGAACACTGTCTCCTCCTTGTTATCTAACACTGGTTGAGTTAATAAAGCACACAGAAAAGTCACAGACCAAAGGTGCCACTGCTCTCTCCAGAAGGGTAATTATTGCAGAAATAAGATTACCACGCTTAATACTTCAAATGTTAGTAATTAACAACTCAGTAAAATAGCTTATGTCTACACAAACCTTATCATCTACTCCCAGTAAAAACCATGGTGCATATCTGCTGAAGACACTACAGATGCCTTATTATATGACAAGACTACAATGATTAGACAGGTAGCCAGAATTTTATTTCAGAAAACAGTCTGAGAAGGAAATATTAACATTCACAACTGTTTTATTCATCCATGGCTCTCCTCGTTTCTGAATGCAGTTCTCCACAGAGTTTGAGAGCCCGTTGACTCCCACTCCTTCACTGCAGAGCCGCTTGTGACGATGCTGAGGGCACAAAGCTTGGGGAGGCCGGCAGGGAAGCTCCCGCTCCCAGGCCTCAACCAAGAACAGTCTCACAGCCACTTTCCAAGCACTCCTCAACAGTTGATTCTCAGGGAAGTGAACTTTCAGACTCAGTCCCTCAGTAGGACATACATTCACAAATCTCCTTTTTTCACAATGCCATCACACTGACATGGATTTCTTTCCTTAAATCACGGTAAAACTAACCAAAAATGTCAGAACTGTCCCCGCTGCTGCCACGCCAGTGGCTCCTGGCAGTCCTCAATAGAGCTCTGCTGACAGGGGTGATGTCAGTGCACATCCCAAAGAGGCAGGAGACGGCTCTCACCAACTTTATTCTGTACCCCTGAAAGACTGAAAACAGACGATCAGAGCTCCGCGCCTCGACTCACAGAACACACCTCTCAGCTGAACACAAAACACCCTCCACGACACTGCCTGTGAAATGGCAGACGCTGCGAGCAGCCTTCCGAGTAGACACAGTCTGGGTGCCTGACACATCTGAGAGCAAGCCTGACACGGGAAAGGCTCCTGAGCAGGATAACAGTGTATACAAGCAGCCAGGCTTCAGGCCTCGGTGCAGGGAACAGCTGGAAGATTCCTCCCTCTCCCACCCATACAACTGGGAAGGTCACCAGTTTAGGTACCGCTGCCCTCACCGGGGAACAAATACAGCAAGAACAAGTTCTCTGGGACACAATTCACACCAGGAAGCGTCAGAGGAGCTTTTCAGAAGTTAAGAGCTGGCTTGCTCCATCACGGTACCTTACGGTGGCTGACTGCCGCTGCAAGGAAGGAAGCGAGGGCCCACAACAGGCCACGGGCCTCCCGCTCCATCAACGGCTCCGCTGCTTTCGCAGGGGCTTCCTCCTCCGCGCGGAGCCGGGTTGCTGGAGCAGCGCTTCTTATACAACCACAACAGAATATCCTTATTTTTATCTCAGGTTTACATGGCTGCTTTCTTTTAGAAAAGAGGCATTCTCTTTTAATAACCTGAAACTCTAACTGGGCTTTTAACCCTGGGAGCACTGAGGAATAACTGGCATAAAGTATCGATAGAACTGAAAATGTGGAACAAAGAGTTAAAGCAGGGACGTGCAGAAAGAGGGGTCAGCAGTAAAGATTAATTGTTGTTGGATCAGTTTCCTCAGAATATGATTTTAAACATTAAAATTCACGGTTCAAGATCCATCTAAAAAAAAAAAAAGTTTAAAATATGCCAGAAAGTTCAACTGGATAGCATTAAATCTGGCATTAAAGTGCTACAGTCATTTAGTAAGAGATTTCTGTGGAAAGAACTGAAGACCTCAGATCACATATTACAGAGGATAGTGTCCTCAGCCTACCTGAAGCCATTAAATGCCCCATAATAACTTTTCTGCAACGTAGCTGCTATTCTCGCACTTATGGAGCAGTTGTATTTTTGGATGCCACTGCAGCTGGCAAAATACTCTAGTTAACAGTTCAATGTAAAATACAGCAGTTGCTCAATTCCTTTCTTGACAAGGATGGAGCCCTTACTTCAGACCTACATGTCTTACTTCAGACCCTACATCCCCCCCTACATGTGGGGATCAGTTGAAATTACACTATGCCAAAGCACCCATCAACTCCTCTTTTCTATGGCACTGTGAATTAGGGCACAGTTCCCAACAAAACCACTTAAATGGTTTCACAAATCTAATTTGCAGCAACTAGACAAATATCTGCGAGGATTCTAGCAAGTCGCGAGGAGGAAATGTTTAGTCTGAGTTCCTAGGAACAAAAAAGCACTGAAAACAACTCTGTGAAAAATAACTGCTCTTTCCTCAAGGCTAGGTACATTTAGACTACAAACCTGATTACGGGGAGGGAGAAAAAAAACGCACTGCACTTAGGATTTTTCATGCATGGGGAATTCTTTGCTGACATTACACTCTATGATCTTCACATTTTTTCCAGATGAACCGGTTAATGTACTGAAGACAATATTTTTAATACTGTAAAGAACTTTCCAAGCTAAACAACTTGCTAAAATTTATGAGCCAAAATAAAATCAGAACAGTCCAACTCTGAAGAATCATGGGAACAGTTTATAGGCAGCGTGCAAGTGATATCCTCGCTTCTTCTTCTTCCCCTGTGTTCAGTTCATATCAGAAATGTGTGAAATGTGCTAGTGAGGGAGATAAGGAAGAAAAATAAAATTAAAGAGGGAAGGAAATCCTACCAACAAAAAAAAACTCACACAGATCTCAACAGGCTTGAAATAACAGCATCCAGACCATTTAAGTAAATCTAGATCTTCTCCCTCCCTTCCAGTCTAAGTTTCCAGGCATCTGTTCTGACAGTGTAACATGCAACCGGGCGTAGAGCTACCAGCAGAAAGCCTCTTTCCTGTGCTTTGCTCTCCTCCCTCATTCCAGTATAGTGACAAGATGCTCTTTAACAGGAGCTAAACAGCACCAGATCCCGGATATTGGAAAGAGCAATACACCTCACTCCATTCTCCTGAGGCCTTGTCTGCCAGCTGGGTCTCCTAGCAGTTTTGATGTCCCAAAGACCCAGTATCTGCAGCTTTGGGGGATCTGGCACTTCTGTGCTAACTGTCGCCCTTCAGCTGTTTGATGTGGCCATGCAGTGATGTCCTTGAAGTAAATGGCCTTTACATTTTTCCTTTGTGGAGCATCCCAAAGCTGCACATTCTTCCTTAGCAGAAGGAGATCACAATGCACATTTTGTAATTACACTTGGTTGAAGCACTTGCCAAGAACAACCAAGTGCTGATTAAGGCACTTGCAAACGCTAAGGATGACAAGACACAACACTTTAAGAAAGGTACTTCAGAAGTCTGTAAGTTTTAAATGTCAGAGGGTTTCTCTGTGTGTGCATGTGAGAGAAAGAGAATATGTAACTATATATAGATATTTATAGTGTCAAGTAGGATATTTTACTTATTCATTTAAAGAAATGCTCTCTACATGCCTTTAACTCAGTTCTTGTGAAAAAGGAAGAGATCTTCGGGGAGCTAGAACAAGTTTGCCAGAGGAAAAAGTCCTGGTTTTGCCCCCAAAAAGGGAAGCTAAGGTTGATGCAAGAAGAGCTGGCAGCAGAGGCGAATGCCAGGAGCAAGCAGGGAGAGGAAAAAGTACTGAGTCCTGCCGCTTCCCTTGTGATTCCCAGCAGGCTGATGTGTGCAAACTGGAGCGACCTCTTACTGCTCTGCAAGTCGCAGGAAAGGAAAACTCCATGGGGGAATTAAAACAGAAGCAGCAGAGGAACAGCAGTGCATTTTTAAATGCTTGGAAAGGAAGAAGGAAATCATGGTAGAACACTATGGGCAGTAAGTCAAGCTTCTACGGTTACTGCTGAATGACAAGCTAGACTAAGGCCTTGTCGAAAAGCAACAGTTGGGCCAGTTTCGTTCAAACCAACTAAAAAACTTATTATGGTTTACACAGGTGCAAAGCTGTTTGTAGATAATCTTACATCAGTTTACAACTTGCTTATGTGATTTATGAGTTTCCACAAAGGGTTGCAACTGCTTAATTAAACTGATTTTAAAATTACTTTAAACTTGTGCTATTTTGTCAATGTAGATAGTGTCTAATATACAGCTATTTTTAAGACACTATTACACAAAATTAGTCTTGTAAAATCTCCAGTTTTACTTTTCCTTTTGTTTAAAAACTTCCATACATCTCTCAGCAAAGATCAGCCAGGCTATGAACAGGACACAGCCACTTAAACCAGATATGTTAATTTATGCAGCATGCTGCTTACATTTTTTCGTAGGTTTTAGTCTAGAAAATATCATTTCATTAGGTACTAAAGCCATCCACAAAGACACAACACTAACCCTACAACTTCTTCATCTACAATACAAACAAGCGGGAAGGAGCTGTTTAAGAGACACTTTTATGCACCTCAAACCTAAACAGGTCTTTGAAGCTACAGCTTCTTAACAGAAGTGCCTACTCCTGCTTATAAATTATGCTGAATTGTTGCCAATAAAGCTTGCTAAAAAGTATAAATTGTTCCCCCAGCCATAAGTCTGTATTTCTGATTAATACTTTATTGCACAGATGTGTCCAGTTTCCTCTGCATAAATTTTGTTTACTATTCTTTCAATAGCAGGCTGAATGTGATATATGGTTGCTTTATTAAGAAATGAGCTCTCCGCTGACATTTCCTTCACTCTTTGCAGAGCCACAATTTTTAAGATTCTGAACACTCTACAACCAAAACATGAACTCTGCGCTTGGCATTACCCTCCTAGTAATTCTATTGTTAAGGATGCTTGAAAGTTAAGTAAGTTTCTTATCTTCTCTTATGGCATTTGGATATTATTTTGCAAGCTCATACTAGGGAAGTGATCCTCCACGTGCAAAATGCTTTATGGCTGTAAGGCAAATTCAGCTGCTCAACCACCCACTCATGTGGGTATTTTTGTGGCTTTTGTGTTCAAGGGAAATATCACCACACACAGAGGAGCAAATAAAACTAAATTACTCAAAATGCTGATATTCACGTTATCCCACATCACCAACCCCATTTGACTCCTGAACAGCTAGAGAAATGGTCTTCGATGGGGTGGTAGAGGCTGGAAAGGGTAAGAAAAAATAAAGGTGTCCTATATACATCAGCAGCATGTAAAACAGCTCCTCTACTGCAGCATTAAACCTAAATTGCCATTGCCAAAGATGGGATCCAAATTGTTAGAAAGGGAGAATCAAACTGTCATTTCAAAACAGTGGACTGAGATTGAGTGAGTTGGAAAATCAGTTAATGCTTTTTAAAAAACACTTGATGCTGCAAATTTGTAGTCACTTGCTCTTTGTTCACCAGCCAATTAATAGAAAAATAAAAGATAAACATGAACCCTTTATTTGAAATGCCAGTTGGTCAGCTCATTAGAAAATCTCACAGTGAAGACTAGAAAAGAGGCAAATTACTAACTTAATTTCTCTTGGATGTATTATTAGCCTATTTTAACAAGAGTATCAGTGAACAAAACATTGAAAACAAAAATCAAATATAGCCTTTTAAGAGAGAGATTTGACAAAAATGAGCCTTACAGTTTACTGGAAATTTCTAGACCTTATCGTAAAAGACTATAGAGGAATGGATTGTTTAGGAACAATGTTATATCCAGGTGTTCTTCTTCAAGTATGCACACACCATACAGTACAACAGTACTGTTTTAAAACTTGGCTATTTGGTCACAGCTGCAAAATAATGCGAACGATTGAGGAAAACCAGTCACATTATCAAGGAGTTGTTGAATGAGACCTTTCAAGACAACATCTAAAGTAAAGAAGGGATACCACTGTGTTTACAAAGAAAGATACTGTCTTCTACTTTCGATAAATAAAAATGACTGTAGTAAGAACTAGAATAATTTTAGGGAGCTAGGGCCTGTTTTGAGGAGCGTAATCCCTACAGATTATAGTGAAATTGAACTGCAAATCTTGAGTCCTCCGACAGGCTGGGTTTGCCTACCAAGAGGCGTGTCCAGGGCTCTGGCCAAAATAAAGGAATTAGTGGTGTAATTAGTGGTGTTCAGTACTGGGCATTCTCGCTCTGAACGTGCCACGTTTCCCAAGTGTGTGGTTTGCTGCCGACAACACAGCGCTAACCAGGAGGGAGGCCAGCAAGGCCCCTGCCCATCGGCACCCGCCATAAACATCAGCTTCCCCCAGGCCTTCCCTGTGACCAGGGCTCTTATAAACTACTGAAGCAAATTATGGGGTTACTAAATGGCTTTTCAACAACGAAAACGCAGAAAACAACAACAGAACAAAACGAGAAGCCTCTGTTTGTCTTGTTGAGGGGACTGCGGGGCTCCCATCAGCAGCCGGCAGGCCCCGGCTGCCGATACCGCTCGCAGGGTGAGAGCAGCAGGCCCACCCAGACCTCACCCGGGGCGAGCCTTGCCTTCGGCTCCTCCTCCCAGCCGCACGAGGCCGGCCCGGCGCGCAAGAGGCGCTGGAGCCGTTGGAGCCGTTGGAGCCGTTGGAGCTGTGGGAGACAACCCCGCGCACGACACACAAGCCGCGGACTACAACTCCCAGCATGCCTCACGCCTGGGGGGAGGGAGAGCAAGCCGCGCGGAGCACGCCGGGACTGGCACCGCCCCGCCAGCCCCCACGCACCGCAGCGCCGGGCGCTGCGCCGGAGGGGGGCGCCCAGCTAATGACGTTACCCGAGCGTACTCACGTGATTGGCAGGCCTTACCCACCGCCTCGCGCTGATTGGATGAACGCTCCATCAGGCCCCGCCCTCCTGTAGGCAACACTCCCCGCCCCTTCCCGCTCGCCTGCCCGGCCGCCTCCCATTGGCCGCTTGTCCTCGCCCGCCCCGCCCCTTCCAAGTACCTGTCACTCTGTGACAGGCCGCCGCGGAGCCGCCGTCGGCGCCCCCATTGGCTGCGCGCCCCTCTCCGCCCCGCCCCCGCGG
>JAVCKT010097895.1:0-11230 GCA_032273925.1 Rhynchotus rufescens
CCTTTGGGGTGTTGTTTGGCCTCAGTCCTTCTGGATCCCCTGATCAAAGGGAGCAGGAATTTCCCGGCCTTGGGAGCATAAGCTCTCACATAACAACTGCCCCAGCTTCTGAGCCTGTGCTCTGGCCTCTGCTTGTGTCCAGCTCACCTCCGAGCTGGCTGCCGTGCCCCTGCGTGTCGAGCAGCCTGTCATTGCTTGTGCAGGGGCTGAGGCTTCGCTCTGTGCTCGCACCGAGCTGAAAGCCCTGACAAAACTCTTGGCAGCTGCGAGAGCTCGATGTAGAGCTTGAAGGCACATTTGAGAATACCCAGGAAAAGAGCAGCGGGAACGTGTTAGTTAGGCAGAGGGCCTTATATTGAAATAAGAGACCAGGAGTTATTTATGGGCTCGTACGACCTTGGCTACCCCTTGTTAAGCACTTTACCATTAGGGATCTTGGATTTATTCTCCAGGGTTACAGCTTTTGAAGTGTCCTCTCAAGCTTTGAGGTGCGTTGACGCTTTTTCCTCTGGAATCCTCTGTACAGACATCAAACTCTTGCGCTTGAGACACAAAGTCTCAAGTGTCTGAGTCACTCAAATGTGCCCGCTCCAGTTTTGTAACACGAACCTCCTCTTGTAGTGGTGGTTTTCCAGGAGACAGGCAAGATGGGCATCTCTGAGGCCTGCGTGTCTTTTCTTGGGGCTGCTGGGGCCCTTCACACTAGGGAATGCACCTGTATGGGCCAAGCAACCAAAAATGCCTGTTGTACCAGCTGTGCAGAGACTCTTTCTTACCCTCAGAACAGCTAAACCCCCATGGACAGTGTGGCTTTAACAGCCAGCTTTGCCTCTGACAGCAGAACCCACCTCCTCCCCTCAAAAGACAAATGGATCCTGTGGCTTTCCACAGATCTAGGTCTGAAGATGCACAGGCTTCTGAGGGCTCTTACCTACCTGAGTAAATCCTAGGCCAGTTGGTGGGCCTGTGTGAGTAAAACAGCCTGTGTGATACTGTAAGACTATCCTTTTTCAGTTGCTAATGATCTAAAATGCAGCCAGTGCCTGGTTCCTGAATCCTTCATGCACAGTGGCACTGGAGTCTTCGTAAAGGGCCTGGACTCATCCCACTCCAGTGAGGGGCCATGGGGCTTGGTGCCCGCTTTGGAGCAGAGCATCCTGAAAGAACTGTGCTGCGTGGGCCTGAAATCGCTGCCAAGCTCATCTTGATCTGATGGGCAGATGCAGGCTCTGCTTGTGACTCTGTTAACCAGCAGCATCAGCACTGTCTGTAAATCAGGTGGATATTCTGCCCTTTGTAGCCTCACATGAGAGATGGGTTGGGACTGCTGAATTGCTTTTCTTCCTTTGCAGGGTAAAAATGGATTCTGCTGTCGGGCACAGCTGGATACAGAACCCTCCCCATGTGGGGGAGCTCAGCTGCTCTCCTGCAGCCTAAACCACGTCAGGATAAGCAGAAAGGCCAAAGCAAGCTGAGGGGATGCTCCTCGTACAAAGAATGCAGAAAGGAGCATCACTCAAGAGCAGCACTCTTTCGGGTATCCTTCGAGAAGCTCTTCCTAGGTTGCATAAAGCCTTTATTAGTGTCTTAGGCAGGACTGTCCCAATCTTGACCTGGGATGAAGTAATGGTTATTTGACATTCAGGTTTACTTACCACCTGCCATCATGTGACCATCAGGAAATGCACTCCTGAACTCTAGGGAGTTTTTCCCTCAAGTAGCACTCTTCTGTCTTCTCTCTCCTGTTTTTGTGCTCCTCCTTCCCCCCTTTCCTTTTGAGATTGAGGTCAATTAACAGGAGTGACCTCCTATATGTTGTGCTCCCAAAATTTGATTATGTCATGAAAAGGCTTAAGGACTGATCACAGAGGCTATTCTGTATGTGGAGTCTAACACCAAATCCCAGATTGAGCAAGGGGGATAAAGCAGCTTAGTCTTTAGGGAATCCTCACAGCAGTGCCAGTTTGTGTTGACCAAAGTGTGAATCTTGAAGCCCAACTTAGGGCGAGTCTCTATGATGGTGCCCACAGCGGGAAGCTGGCAGCCAAGCAGAGCACCCTGCAACAACTGTTGCTGGGGGAGCTTGTTCCTGCTCCCTGCCTGCCTTTAATATGGAAGCTTCCCTGGGGAATGGTGCTCTCACAGGCATCTTGTTGGATGAGTCCATGGGAAGCCAAGCAGCTGCTTTTAGCAACAGACATAGCCAAAGCGATGTGTGTGTTTTTCCTCATGTCACCCCCAGCCGTGGCAACAGCAAGGTGCCCAGCCAGCCCTGTCAGCTGCAGCAGCCCTGTGACGTTGAGAGCAGCAGCGCTCGTGGCTCCTCTGACCCAGAATTTCAGCCGTGCATAGTCAGACTCTTCCTTCTTTCTACTTCTCTTATCTCCAGAAGGATTGATCCCTCAAGGCTCCTGCAAATCTTCCCTGTAAAATAGGAAATGCAGTCATGTTTTTTTTTCTGGATTGTTTGTCTGGTTATGATTAGGTTTGAAAGCTAACTTTAATCCTGCCAAGTCTAAAGCTTTCCTCTGATTTCTCGCTCCCCTGGCTTCCTGGCTCCCACTGTCCTCGTGGTCAGGTTTGTTTTGCCCGTGTGTTTGGTGGTGCTTGTGTGGCTTGGGCCAAGCCTGTTCCTGTCCCTGTGGTTGTGCAAATCTGCAGTACAATGTGTCCAGGAGAGCTGTCCTCTGTGTGCTGAAGAAAAGGACTCTCCCAAACTGAAAAGCTCAGGGAAGAAGGAAAAAAAAAAAATCTGTGTGATCCCAGTAGCAATCAGTCTAGCTGTGCAGATTGTGTGATTTTTTTTTTATTTTTTTTTATTTTTTTTCCTCCCTGGCACTAGGGTGTAAGGCAACCCTTTTAAATCAGTTTGCAGGAGTTGCACCATTGCCAAGGATCAGCTTGTTGGTGTTGCTTTCCCAGACAGGTAAGGGAGAAGCTTGCTGGACCATGTGCATCATTCACTCCCTTGAGGTGGTCTTAACAATCTGAGCTTTGCAAGCTCCTCTTCCATCACTGCTGGCCCCGTTTGTCTAGGATGGCTCTCACAGAGAAATCAAAGCAGGGACCTCCCCTCGCATGTCATGTTTTTCTGCAGTGTGTCCACTTCTCTTGTCACTGTGGTCCTCCTCTATGCTGGGAAGCTGATGGTTTTAGTGGAACCTGAGGCTTTGCACATTGCCCAACCCTGAAGCTGTGGCCTTTCCAGCTCAGGGAGAGCCAGATCTAGACCAGTGGCTTCCATCTGACAAGTCCTCCAAAATCACCAAGCCTTTATGAACTGCCTTATGAGCTGTTTCCTGGGCTTTGTGGTAGTCCTTCTGAGGACGAACCTCCTCCCACTGTTCCTTTAATGCAGTCTCTTTGGATGGATGCTGGTTTTGGAAGCCTTTTTCCAGGGTTAGATTTTTAAAGGATTGAGTGCTGTTTTGGCATTGCTGGTTCAGCAGTGTCTCCACCACCACTCTTGGCTTATCTAGTTTGGCATTTGTTACTTTAACATTTTATGATGGTGGCAGGAGCTGAGAATGGAAATGAATCAGGGAACCCTTTAAATGTGTTAATTTGTAGCCACCTCTTTATTCGAGGAGCTTCATTTGAGTGCTGCTGATTCAGGGCTTGTTCCTGCAAGAATATTACCCTGGTATTTAACGAGGCAGGGTGTGGATGCAGATTCCTGTCGTTATGTCATGCATAGAGAAAGTTCAGTATGGAGCAGGCTGTCAGCACAGGGGCAGCTGTATCTGTTTTTCTTGCCTGATCTTACAATAGTAGTTTCAATTAAGACTTTTTTTGTGGAGGAAAACTAGCCATTTAATTACCAACTGTACTTGTGCCCGTTGGCTCGTTTTTGACTGTGCTAGCTCCAGGAGGACACTGCTGCCCGTGACTTGCTGCCTTGCTCGTTCTGCACCGCTCAGCCTTGCGGGAAGGGTTAAGCAGGGCCCTTTCCCTGAAGGGGCTCTGTGTGGGCTCTGCCAGTGTTTTCTGTCCTGGCCACATTTCTGGCAATAAAACTCCAGTGACCTCGATGCTTGGGGCTGTTGGACTGCTGCTGACCCCTGTGAGGGAGAGCTAGTGTGGGTCTCTAGATGCTAACGCCACCACACATGCTCCTGCCCCCGCGCTGTGTGCCTGCATGCAGGGCACTGGAGAAGGGCTCTTTCTCATGGCAGAAGCATGTTTTTTATTCAGTCAATCCCGCTGCCTACTGCCGCTCATCTGTTCCCTCCCCTGTTATTCTCTTCTAAGATTTGCTTTTAAGTGATGACCTGGGAACTGGCATCGCTCTGGCTCGGAGCAAGCAGCAGAGATCTGAGCTGGACCGGCCCTTTGAATCCTTTTCTCCTGTCTCCTTTCCAGTGCAGCCTGAACTGTATGGTAGGACTGACATGGATGGATGGATGAAGACAGGATGTGGCTTTCACTGCAGCCTGCCCCACGTCCTGAGCAACCTCCCCTCTTTGTGTGCTCTTATACTTTTATATTATATTGTGTGCTCTTATATTCCTCTAACATAATGAAAACAAATGCCAAATTAAGCTTTGTATTGGGGAGTTACAGTGGAAAGAGATTAGGCTCGTGGGGATTGCTGTTGTGGTTGTGACAGAGCACGATCCTGGCCGGCTGCCTGCCCTGAGCCGCCTCTTGGCATCCTCCAGATCGGTTCCCAGTAGCAGCCGCTCTGCTCTTGGGTTTGTGTCGCAAGAGCAGGTCCTGGCCGCAGGAACAAAGTGGCCCTTGGCCTGCAGGACGTCAGTAGGTGCTGAGGCCTCGTGTCACTCCCTCGAGCCCCATGCAGAGCTCCAGAGGCTGCTGCAGAGGCTTCACTGGGAGAGCTGACCCGGCCTGGCAGCTCTTCTGTCCATTCTCACAGAGCACTTCTGCTTGTGTCCTAAGGGCACCCACTTGCTTCAAGGTCAGATGGAGCATGAGCTGGTGCATCTGCTCTGCAGCTTCCATGAGGTGGAAGCCAGTGTGAGGAGAGGCAGGCACAGTCACTGTGAGCTGCTGTGTGCAACTGGGAAAAAATGAGTGACTTGAATGCAGATATTCTCCTCCTTATCTGCTGCCCACGCCCAGGACATGGTGGTAGCTCTGCTGTATCTCTTAACTAGTGTTCTGAATAACAAGATAACTATTGCTTTGGCTCAGGGAGGACTTTTGACTCCTTTCATTGTGGATTTACTTAATAGATTTGTGCTTCTTTAAGTTTTATTCTAAGTAGAAAAGAAATACCTCTGGCACAAATACATTGGCAAGAGGGAGGCTCCTGGTTCTGCAGCCGTCGCAGGGGCTCTGCACCTCCTCTTCCCAGCTGCAGGCTGCATCCTGGTGCAGCCTGTGCCTTGGTTTTGTGGTGCTGAATGGTGGGATGCTGCACCGGGAGGTGTGATGGACTGAGCCCTTCAGCCAGGAGCTGGTCCTGCCTGAGCAGCTATTGCTCCATCTTAGTCTCGCTTTGCAGGTGGGGCAGGGGAAGCACTAGACTTCCCTTGTAGTAGCTCTTGGGGATCCCTAGGAGCTAATTCTGGTATCGTACATGTCAGTGCCCCTCTCTGGAGCAAAGGAAAATAACCCATTATTTATGGCTGTTGGCCAGGCTTGGGGAACCTGCCCTCACAGTTGTTTGCTTCTCCAGCTTGGAGGTTGAGTCCCTGCCTGAGGCCACTCATGACAGCAGTTTCTGCCCCTAAGAGCAGCCAGCTCTGCAGAAGGTGTCCTCAGACTGCGGGGGGCGAGGCAGGGGGGAGCTGTATTTGCTGTGTTTGCATTGGGCTGGGGGAAAACTTCCTCTCTGTATCTGTGTTCTGGGGGTAAGTCAGCCGAGCTGTTTCTTGTTATCTCATGGCAAGATAGTAGGAGAGAAGCAATGAGTGAAAGCCTCAAAATAAATAGCTAAATATACCTCAAAACAACAGAAAATAAGGAATTCTCAGAAGAACGCTTTGTTCTGCTGCATGGCATTTCTCAATATAGCAGGAAGATGTGCACAGATGTGAGAGTAATTGGTGCCTTCAAAGGGTTTGTTAGCTGCCTTCCCCCATGCTGACATGCTCCAAAATGGCCAGCTTTACATTGAGCAATACATACACATTCTGGGCGAGCAAGGGACAGATTTCTCTACATGCACGTGAGTTTTGCTGACGCAAATCTCTTTTTTTCTTTTTTTTCTCCTTTTTTTTTCTTTTTCTTTTCTTCCCCTCAGTTTTCTCTAGTTGTTTGTAAATGTTGTTTTGGTGCCTCTTGTTTATAGCCTTGTGCTCTTAGGCTGGCAGCAGGACTGCATTAGCGTCCTCTTGGGAGAGACCAGGCAGGAGGAGCTTATATGTTGCTCGGATTCATGGATACTGGGGAGGAATCCTGGATCTCTGTGCTCTAGCATGCAACCTGGCTGTTAGCTCTTCAAAGCTGAGGTGCTGGAACAGGTTCCCAGCTGGAGCATAAGGGATAAGCAGCCAAACTAGACTAGGCTGGAGTGAGCTCACGCTGGTGACTGCCTTCTGGCTCAGCTGTTTCCGAGCTCAGGTCTGAACAGGGATCTGCCGATAGGAAACATTGACAGCTCCGGTGATGCTGTAGCAAGTGTCTGAGCCAAGAGCGAAGGGCAGAGGCTGCAGCTGGCAGCTCTAGCTGGGAGCATCTGCGCTTGGTGTTGTGCGCTAGCGAGGTGTTAAGCTCTCCAGGGACAGAGGCAACGTCAAAAGCACGCGCACCTCCTTCCTTCTGCTTTTTGGCTTCTCTTCAAAGCTTTCAGCGTCTGCGTGTCTGGCTGGTTGGGAGTTGTAGCTTGGTGATAGGACTGCAGAAAGGAGCGGTACTTTGGGTGTAGCTGATGCGTAGGAAGGAGTTTGTCTGGATTCTTGTTGGTGCTGCATGAGATGCAGGAATAACACAGATCTTATGGGGCTGGGCAGTTCCCTGCCTGCTCCGTTAGCTCAGGCACCTGCGGACCGGGGTGTCGCTGCCTGGGCTCCTCACTGTAGGATGCTGTAGTTCAGGTAGCAGAGGCAGCTCTGAGGAGCCTGAAGGAACTGCCACCTCTGCTGCCTCAACTACAGGGACTGTGGCCTTCAGGACACATGCAGGCAACAGAAGAGCCTTAAAAAGAGTTTGCAAAGAGGTGTTAGAGCTGCCCCAAGAGACTCTTCAGCTAGTGCGGGGGCAGGAGGGCTGGCTGGACACTACTGCAACTAATGCCCTGAAGCTCCTTGGGGTGCAGTCACCACTGGCTTCCCCATATGTGCCTTTTGTCAGCAGAAATGGGAAATGCTGCCTTGGCGTCATCACCATCCCTGCTGTCCTTCATTTTCCATCCCTGTTTGAATCCCTTTCCTTCAAGCTTACACTCTTGTTTACTGCTGCATTTGCTGGGGGAGCAGAAATGTCCCTGGCGCAGGCGGTGATCTTTGTACCGACATGGAGCTTTTCCAGAGGGAGCCGCAATGTCACTGCTGAGCCCAGCTGCTGGGCTACGTGTCCCAAGTGCCCCCCCCCCACCTCGACTCTCCTCCTATTTTCATGGAGTATGTCTGGGGGATTTGTTTCCACCTGCCTCCCTTGAAATGCTTTATGGGTCAGCTGTCCTAGCTGGAAAGCTGATGATACTGGGTGGTCTCCTGTCAGCAGGCGAAGTGTCATGTGCCCGCAGTGCAAGACAGCAGCCTAAGCCCTGCTGCTCAAGATATAGGTCTGAAAAGGCTCGGTTCCCCTTCCCACCACTCCTCCTGCAGCTTACCAAGGAGGTGCATGGAGAACTGAGCGCTTGTGGTGGTCCTTGTCCCTGTGTGCTGCACAGGAGTAACTGTCCTGTTTCATCTGGGAGCCCTGGGCCAGGAATATCGCTTGCCCCGGCTGGCGTGAGTGGGACGGCTGCTCTGGAGCAGCAGGCTGCTCTGCCTGGGGCTGCTCGTACACAGCTGTGAACAGCATGTGCTGTTCAGGGTGGGGAAAGGTGCTTTAGGGGATGAAGGAAAGGTGATGAGGTTTGCAGTGGGTTGTAGTTCCTTTGGGTTCTTCTCCAAATAGCTCGGGATCTCCTTTGTCCTGCTCCTCCTGGCGAGGCGGGACCTGTGCCTGGTTCCAGGGCTGTCCTGGGCTGAGCAGCCCTAGCAAGCGAGCAGGACACTGTGTGCTTGGCCACTGGGCTGTTCTGGAGACAAACATGACTGGTGGAAGTGACAGCTCCCTCTTTATTAAATGTGCTATCTTGCCATATCAGTGAGTTAATGGCTGGCTTGAGTAGCTAGAAAACAATTTAGGAGCTAGCAGGCGTCCTCAGGCTGTTTCCCATGGGTGAGGATACAGGCCCCTTGCAGGGATCCCAGGCTGGAGGGGCTGACGGGTGCCCTGGCCGCCTCTGCCCTGTGGGGACCGGCTGCGTGTTTAGGACTGGACTGTCTGGCTGTCCCCACCCAAGCCCCATGAGTCACAACTGCCCTGCTGCATTTGGGCTTGTGTTGACAAAACACGCTGTGGAGAAGAAGGGCTTTTGCAAAGGAAATGAAATATTTCATGCATTATTCTTACTCTTGTTTTTAAGAGGAATATTGGTTTAGTAAATCTGTATGGGGAGAAGTGCTGTGTGACTTGGCTGGTGGGAGAAGGAAGCGTTTCTCAGCAAGCAACACTTGCTGCTGGAGACTTTGTGTCCCTTGGCTCACACCTCAGGAAAGGAAAAGGAACTTAGCTCACGTTTTTCATGTGACCCATGTCCTGATTCACCAGATCCATCAAAACACATGGGAACCTTTTCTGTGGACTGGAGTTGGCACTGGATTAGTCCCAGTAAGTGGCAGCTTTTGGCTGACCCCTGTGGGACTCGTCTCTTTTTACTGCCTCTCGTTTAGCAGCTCTCTCTGGCAGCCTCTGCAAAATCCAAAGTGGGATTTGCACTGGTTTTCCTGGAATGGCTCTTCTGGTAGTTGTGAGACTAAAGCACTTTCACCTCCTCTTCCTCCTCCCAGATTTTTTTCCAAGAGGCCTTGTCATGGACCCAGCTATGTAAACCTGACTCCTCTGGCTGAACCCTGCGCTGGCCCCATTTCCAGGAAAGCTGGAGATGCTGCAGATCCGCTGTGCCCACCGCTCCCTGCAGCGCCCTCGGCACCGGCGGCTCCGCTCGCTTCACAGCTGCCCTTTGTGTACAATAACCCAGAGCTCCTTGTGCACAACCTCTGTGTGGGTATTCATGCAGAGGGTACATTCACACACATGTATAAAATAAAAGGATGGTTCAAAGAATGAAGTTGCTAACTTGCAATAAGTCTTGCTGAGTCCCCTTGTCCCCGACCCCTCTACAGCTGAGCTGTGTTACTGACAGAGCAGGCAGCTGCAATGTCCATCCCCAAATATCGGGGCAGTCTCTTTCTTGGCATAGTTGGGACTTTGCTGTTCCAACTTGTTTAATTGTTTAAAGTATTGCCAACTTAGATTTTAACTTTAATGTTAGTCATTAGCTGAACTTAATTGCAATTGTTATCAGTGTTATTAAGTATTTTTTCTGCATGCTAGTATGTGCAGTCTGAAAATGTCTCTCTAAGCACCATCTGTTGGACCTTAAGGAGCACTAAGAAGTACTTCCCTGGTAGGAAGTCTCATTTCCTGTGAGACTGGCTTCCTTCCTGTTGGGGAGCCCATTGGTGCCTCCTGGACCCAATGACTTGCTGCTGGTTCAGCAGAGAAGATCAGAATTAGGCTGCTATACATGTTTGCAGGACAGAGCAGAAGACCAGGATTGTAAAGTTCCCTTCAGAAAGGGAACTTGGGTCTTCTGCTGAGTTATTACTTCTCAGTATGTAAAACCCTCACCGCAGATCCATGGCTATACTCCATGGCCTGGTTCTGTGCTTCCTGGAGCTAGTGGTGCTGGTGGCTTTCCCGATGGAGCGCTGTGTTCCCATGCGGTGCTGCTGGGAAACGTGCTGCTGTAGCACACGTCTTGCAAAAGAACAGGTTGTGTCAAAACAGTGCTGAGGGTGTTGCTCTTATCTCTATTTATTAACCAGGGTCTAACTTGGCTTCGTCCCTTCTACAGCCTCCTTTCTGTGGCTGCAAGACTGGGTGGGGAGGAGAGCAACGTGGGGGAGTTTCAAGTGGAGTTGACCTGAGAGACTCCTTCATCTTTGTCCATGACTTAGCTTCAGTCTTACTAGAGAGAAATCCTCATTTGAGAGAGCATGGCTGCTTTCCCCTCATCTCCCTGCTGCTCTTGGATGTATATTCCCTGTGTTCTGGGTGTGCAGCGACTGCCTCGTGCCTGGAGAATTTGGTCTTGCCTCTCGTGCTGCCCATGAGACGGGCCGGGAGGCAGCAGGCAGTGTGTGCAAAAGGGCAGCAAGCTGGAGCTCAGGGTGCCTGGCCTGCTGGTCTTGTTACTGCTCTGGTTTTTCCCCTCTGTTCTATCTGCCCTTCCCCACTGCAGAGCCCTGATGTTCTTGCCAGACTGAGTTCCTTGTGACCGTGAGATAACGGGCTTAGATGCCTTTCCTTTTGCACCGATGAGATGGGTCTTCTCCCGGCGAGCCCAGCTGGGGCACTGTGTGAAAGTGTAAAGCATCACATGTCTTGAATCCTGCTTGCTGCCAGGGCCTGTTTAAATGCAGTGGAGAGGGACTCAGTGGAGGGAATGTTGCACCAAAGTCTCTCCAGCTGTCCCTAGTCACTTCTTTGCTAATGGAATATAGCAGACTGAATCCTAATCCAGATAATGATCCTGACTCAGCTCCTCAAAATGCCTCTCTCCCTTCCTTCTACTTACATGGGGTAGGAGATTTGGTTTGGGAATAGTGTTCAAGGAGTGCTGATAGAACGCAGTAGCCCTTCAAAAAACTCAGGAAAACTCTGCTTCCATTTTGCTCGCCTGAAACGTGGCTGAGATGTGCAAGAGAGCTGTTGACAACTGGCTAGCTGGAAAGCACCAGTGCTTCTGTGCACTGACAGATGACTTGCATCAAATCAGAAAAACAGATGCTTGCTAGAAAAGCTTTGGTGGAAGGTGTTTTGGAGAGGGTTTAGCCAAAGCTCAAAGCTGTCAAAGCAGTGCCCTTTGTTGGTTTTTGTGTGTGTTTGTCTTTTTGTCAATTCTGCATTGATCAGTGAAGCAGCATCTAGTGAAGAAGATGCATATGATCTTCCTGGACTTTACATAATGTGTAAGATGACAAATGAGAGTGAGCAAGAACGAGAGCCATCAGCCCTCACACTTCCATGGCTTCTCTGACACTATTCA
>JAVCKT010097896.1:0-11229 GCA_032273925.1 Rhynchotus rufescens
CTGCAGCCATCTCAAAGTGTGTTCTCATTCACCCCAGGATATTTTGCCTTCTCAATATTAGTTTAGACTCCTTAGTGGCATGACATATCAACTGAAAATCCATAGCAATAAAACTAACATTGAAGCAACTTTCCTTGCTGACAAACTAAGGCAGAAAATGAATCCCATGAGTTTCAAAATAATGATGAGATGACAAAGCCAACAGCAATGGTAAAAGGGCAAGAGAAGCTAAGGGGTCTCCATGGGTCATCATTGGAAAACATTATTCTATATACATGCTCTTGATTTAGTGCTGACTACATGAGCTCTATAGTACCATAAAAGATAATAAATCATTGCTCTAGATGCCAGCCTCGGCACCTGCACTTCATCATGCAACAGGCAGCCCTGTAAATTACTTGCAGAAGCAACTGGTGGCCAGAGAGCAAGGCTGTGACAATCATGCAAATCCTGGTGCAGTACTCATTAGGTTCACTTCAATTTCCATGTTTGTTAAAATTCACATAAGCAGTCAGCAGAAATATTTATCCTTTTGCCCTGACTACTATTTTTAGGATCAAGTTACTATCACTGTTTCTTAAACTAATAGAGATATATTTGTGATTTTAAGTAGTGCCAGCGTGCTCTCAACTCTCTACAACCTATATTTTAAAGTTAATTTTAAAAGGAAATTAATTTAAAAGGAAAAGCAATGGCTAAAGACTAAGAAGTGCCTAGGGGCTTCTATATTGGACAATAGCTGTACTGGTTATTTATGTCAAAGTGCAGTGACTGAAAAACCATTAAAAGTATTTGACTTGCTAGTGAGAGTTTTTAGCTTTTCTTCTTGTCAAGTTCAATTGAACCAAACCTTTTTTTCTGTGTCACTGAAGCTGGTTCAACATTGGAGAGCAATGTTAGACCACACATCAGCTTCAAGGAGAAGTTCCAGTTAAGTCAACTAGACCTCTATTCCATGCAGCAGACTGAAGCATTCCAGGACATTGACACTGTGCAGACAAGAGAAACTTGAAAATAACTTCACATGTTGTGCCTCAAATAGCCATTATAGCAACAAATGCTGCACTACCACTTGGTATGTTGAACACCCACTTGAGTTCCAGAACATTAATGTGCAATATGACTTCACATTTAAGACAATATTTGTTATTATTTTCCCTTTCTCTTTTGAGGGATAGAGAAGAAATCCCTTATAAACTTCTTATACCTTCCTTCTGCTGCCAGGCCGCTTCTGCAAGAACTGCTTTTTAATAAACAGAGAAATGTGAAAATTAGAGAAATGTAAAATTAGAGAAATTAGGTTCATGCATGGAGAAAGGCAGAGGTCACAGCCAATTCACTCCAGTTCTCAGCCACTAGTACTAAAGTTCTCCATAATAGCAGTCCTTATCCTTTTACAAATGTTTTCAGCACTCTGAAGTGCTAAATATTCCATATTCAAATGTACCTCTGCTCTAGAGCAGCTAATGAAGGATAGAAAATTAACAGTCAAGTCAAGCTCTGGTCCATCAAAAGCATGATTGAAAAGTGGTGCCCTGTAAGAGCAAGCTCCCAGCCAGTTTCATTAACTGTGGATATCCTCCTCCGAGGTATCCAGCTCCCGGGCATCTTCACTGCATTTGTTTATGAGTAAAGAATAACTAGATAAGCACAATAACAAGCACTGCTGCACACTAAAGGCACAGCAGTGCTTTATATTTAATAATTCACTTAAGGAGTCACCATCTGTGCCCAGCCATGTAACTGCAGACAGAGGAGTTACTCTGGCTAAACAGACCAGAAGAGGGTTCTCTTACTAACCACTACTCCAGCTAGAGGCTACAGTTCCATAGTTCAGACAATAACCTACACCTGTGAAAGAAGAGTGAGTCTTGAGTGATGAAAGCATCACAGCCCTAATATAAACAGGCCTTAAAGTATGCCCCCCCACCCCCTCCTTACACAACCAATTTCATCAGGCTTTCCTCCTCCTCACAGAAGCCGATGATACCAACAATTGTTAGAGACCTAAAGCAAATTTAGAAAAAATGAATGCACGCTTTATAAAAACTCAGACAAATAGATTTCATTAGATGGAGCACATCAGTAGAAGGTCATTATCCAAAGAATAGCACAACAGCATTTTAGCCTTGAGACTACAGTAACAACTTGTAAAAGTAGAGACTTCATATTGCTGTTCACTTTTATTTTGGTCTTCCTTATTAGAAACACTTTCAGCAAGTTGGCTTTTTTCCTTTCATTTAAGATGGTTAATATATCACAGGACTGAAGTTCAAAAGATCAATGCTCCAAAGGTTCTGAAAATTGAGAGCAGCAAGGAACCTGCACTCCCTCATTTCAGCTCATCTTAAGCAAGTAGAATTGCAGACTAATTGACAGGTCATTCTCTTGGCTTCTCATCTTCCTGCTTTCTTCTAGATTCACTCAGCTGTTGGTCAGAGGTGAAACAGATACCCAAAACACAGCCTGTTCAGAAGCCCATACATAACCAATATCACTTAGCATTATCCTAGCTCACCGTATCAGTGCCAACAGTCCTGCTAACATTTAACAATCATTCTTGCCATAAAGCACCCCATTCCTCACTCCCAGCAAGGAAACAAGGTGCACAGGAAATAAAGGAGGGAGACTGAAGAATGAAATAAAAATACACAATTATTTGCTTTTCATATTTAGGATGCCATCAACTCAATGCAAAGAGGCCCAATTCAGACTACTCGTGTCTCAGTCTATCAGACTATCATAGTCTCCGATTCTCAAGTCATATGGACAGCTGTGAACACGTAATAAAGATGCTGTGCTTGAGCTGAGCTGCAGTCCCAGCACACAGGCATCTCCTGCGCCAGCTGCACACACCAAAAACTATCACCTCAAACTGTTAACAAGTTCATTCACATATCAGTCTGAAAAGCATGTAGGGTCAACATAAGCACAGAGAGAAAAGATAAGCACAGAGATACAACATAAGCACAGAGATAAAAGATAATAAGATTGCATAGGGAGCAATTGATCTACTTTTTGCAGAATACTAGGTAGGATTTTAATATAAAACAAAAACTGTTCTGGTAGTCCTTTGAAAAGTTACTCATCTAGTCAATTATCTGTTATCATAGTTGAAAAAATTATTTTTAAAGTTTCCATACTATTCTATCTTCAGCACAGTTTGCCTCACACAACTAATGAGCAGATCTTTTTGCTTATTTTGAAACTAAGTTATCTTGTCAATAAAAAGTTTGTTTCATCTTTTAAGAGAGAAAGCATTCCTCATGCATTCAAAGTGCATCTAGTTTAGGAGAGATGAACAGCAAAGTTGGAGTAGAAATGGAAAATTTAAAATGCCTATTTAAGAATAAGGTAAGCTAATTACCTCTCGGGATAACTGTCAGTTGATTTGGTAGCTTTAAGTCCCATTGTAGTTCTCTTTCAAAGAGATTTTAACTCAAGTAGAAATTTTAGATGATGCAAGAATTTGGGAGGCCAATCCTGTTGCTCAGGAGCCTTTATTTTGTAAAGAGTTGCCTTGAATTAAGATGAACTGTAGAGTAGTTAAACTGATGCAAGCTTCTCAGATTATGCAAGTTCTATGTTACCTAAAACTTCAGAGCAGTTAAACTAAAATGATATTAAAAATAGCAGAGATTTCAGGAGAGATTCTTGAACTACTTCTGTTTATTCTGAACACATTTCAACCACTGTATTTCTTAAAACACAAATGAACACTCACAAAAAGGGTAGGACAGAATAATCAAGATGTTCCCATAGAGATCTAAAACCTATTAAAGTGTTACAATCCATCCCAGTCTTTGGAACAAGTTAAAGGCAGTACATGCAAAAACACCCCCTGAAATACCTTTCTAGCCATTTACCCAAACAAAGATGCAAATCCTTTTTCTAGAATTTTAATAGCTTAATCACATATTTGAGAATACACAGGTCTTACTGCTCATGTGCACAACAGTCACACCACTGCAGTTCAAGTCAGTACCTAGAGCACACAGGATTCCTTTATTTGACAAACTACCACAGATGAAAGGGGCCAGACAAAATTGCAAGCCACACAAGCAGGCCCAGGAGCAATACCTTTGAAGAACCAGGATGCACAAAGTCTGATATCTTTCAAAGAAGTGCTAACAAGTCTTGTCTTCCCTTTGAGTACATTAAAGAGTTGAGGTAAAGGAACTCGTGGCTCTGGCATTTGCATTTCTAGACTCTGCTTTCCTTACAGGCTCTCCCCTCAGCTCACACAGCACATGCCAGGAGGAACCTCTGCCACTCACTGCTTTGCTGGCCCCTCTGCCCTGTTCCCACTCCACGGGGGGCTAAGGCTGCCCCCCACTCTCACCACTAGCTATTGGAAGAGGCAAGTGAGACCTTCACACTTGTTTTCTCCTGCTAGCTAGCTAGATATATCCCTCTTCCAGTAACTACCCCATAAAATGGGTTAGTGTGAATATTATTTCTGCAGCCAAATATTAAGTTTCTCAAACTTGGCATCTTTGATCCCCTGAAACTTTTCTTGATTTCTGGGATTTAGGCACACTGCAAAAGTAGTAACAGAGAAAACCTTCCTACCTACATTGTATTGCTAATATATAGTTCCATGCTCCAAGGGTTTCTACTTTTACTCAAGCCAGTCATACATTTGCAAAAGGTTATACTCTTTATCCAAAAAACAACTTATTTAGGCATACCTAATATGAAGTTTGCTGCATTTGACTGCTAAGCTGCAGAACATATTGGGTGTAGCTTTTACCAATTCCGCCCAAAAGCATTTTGACAAACAAGTTCAACATTGAAACCAACAGTTGCAGCTTGGCACCCAGGAGTTTGTTCATTTAGCCATGTTGCACTCACCATTCCTGTTATTCCAGGTACAGCACCATAACTCATGTCTGCTGGGGAATCACTGTACATACACTTCAGAGCAGAGAGCTCTTAGCATGGCTAATCCAGTGCCCTTTGCAGTCTAGTATTGGAGTATGAATCACCTTGCCAGTAAATCACACCATTCTCAATGTTGTAGATGAGAAAACCAAGCAGCACTGGAACATACAGCCAAATAAAAAGCTGTTTGAAAGTACAGTAAGACTAGTGAAGGCAAGTTGTGAACTAGGATAGACTGGTGCACACTTTTTTAATCAAAACAGCCCTTCCTAAATTGCTACTTGTAATGATACTGTAAGAACAAAGGAAACAGGTTCTCATTTTCCTCTAAAAATAAAGATACTAAAAAATATAAACTTCTGTTTGTATGAAACCCCATATAATTTGGGAAGAGCAGCTGATAAATGCATCCACTCTCTATTTACCTGCACTGTCATTTTAAGCTAGAAAAGTCTAATTCATTTAGTCAGAGCCATCAGTGCTGCAGAGCATCATTAATCTCTTGCTTGTTTACGCCAGTATACATTACTTCCCTTGCGTGTACTTTGCTGCCATCACCGGGACACTGTGGTTATAACAGGAAATGAAAGTAAGTTAAAAAACACTAATTGAGCCAGAAGATGCTTTTGCTCTAAGGTGCAATACTTGAAAATTTACCCACAGCTTTAATTTCGTTAAGTAATGAAGTCAGACCCACACATGAGAAATACCTTTGCAGACACCATTTATGGTTCTGGGTTTCTCAACGACACACAGATGCAGAAGCTGCAGGCTGCTTTTTTGACAAGGAAAGCATTGCTTTAAAATAATGGCCTATTTAGCATAATGCTGAATTACAGAAGAAATCCTATAAAAAGATATTTATAACATACATTCAGTTCCAAGGGAGTCTCGTGATTGTTATTGCACTTTATGCCAGAAAAACAAAGAATAAACAGACAGTTCTCAAAGGGAATTATTTTAAAGGTTTGTGGTTTGTTTTTTCTTTTTTTCTTTAAGCTGTCCAGGGAATTCAAGGCACACCACTTGCATCTTTCAAGTATGCAATGATTACAAGTGAAAAAGTCGCAAAGTCCTCTAGAATGATGAGGGAGCAATAGTAGCTGCTTTCCTCCTTTATTAACAAGCTGCTTAAGTTGGAGTGGATGGAATATCAGGCATCATTAAGGAATACTTTCCAAAAATTATAATGAAATCAAAAGTTTCAAGGCAAAATTGCACAGAGTGAAGCCTGCTCAGATAGCATTCAGTTAGTAACACCCAATTCATATAAATCATGTGTAAAGTTATCCTGCTCTTTGAGATCTTTGTCTTATACCTATTTTCCCTGTTACCTTTTCCTGAATTTCCTGACACAATATCAATGCATTTATTGGGCTGGGATTTTATTCTTGTAGCTTCACTTGGCCACAAACACACATTACACATTACAGCTCAGAGCTCTTTGCTCCTCCAATCTATGCTTCCAGACCCTCCTAAGACCAGATCAGTTGCCTCTTCAACCTCCACTCGCACTGCCCACCTCTGCCTCACCACCTTGTGGTCATACACACAATTCTGTGGCCTTCACTAGCTGCAATAAAGCCCTTTACTCCCCTCACCCTGCTAGGCATGTAATACAGCACTTGGTAAATTCTGAGATACCTCACTGTGAGGCTCTTAAAAGTACTTCTCACCAAGTGTCACAAATAACAACTGAGGTAATGTTCTTCTTGTAGACATACTATACATTTCTTTTGCACCTTTAAACATCTAAATCACAGTTTGCAATCATGAAGCTCAAAGAATCCCTACTCAAATCAGTCATTCAAAATAAAAATCATCAAAAACTAGTTCTTATCCTATTTTATTTCTTTCTGATCTCTAAAACATAGCTTGGTTTCACTAACTAGAGTCTACACTCTAGATATTTTGGTCCTTGACAACTGTAACAAGCAATGAAGAGGCCATCACACCCAATAGCCACTCTTCTCTATAGACAATATCAGCACAGAGACTATACGCAAGAGAAGCCATAAACCATGTTTAGCTAAATTCAGGTAAGGGTTTTAATTCCCATTACTCTTCTGCAACATTTATCCTACTTGACCCTACATGGATCATACTTTTATGACCTTTTGTTGATAATAAGCCAAAGTAGACTCAGAGATCTTTCCATGTTACTGGTCAAATGCTTTGCCAAAATTTTGATGCATAAAAGACAAGTTATTTGGCTCCAAATGTAATTACAATGTTGCAGTTTAGTGCAATTACATTTATCATATTAAGATATATTTTGAACTAAGCTCCTACAAGGAAATTAAAGACAAATCTTTAACTAAAGCTGCCAAAAATGAGGTTCACATGATAAGTTCTTCTCCAACATAGCAATCATCTTGCTAGGAAATGTGGAAAGCACAGTAATATCCTTTTTCATTGATTTCCTGCACTGAGATGATTACAAACAAAAATGCATAGAGTAAGTGCTCATTGTGTTTACAATACTGAACCATACTTACTCTTTTCAGCAAGCAGAAGACTTAATTTCCTCTATTTTAGACAGAAATCACTTGCTTTCCAATGCAATAAGAATTTGAAGCAGTAATTTTGCATGTGGCCAGTGTTATCTTTGTAGCTGAAGAGAATAGTTCAGATGGCACTGAAAGGAAGAAAACGGAGCTACCTCACGAGCTTCAGTGCAATGTCTGCATATCACTTGATGAAACTACACCCATTTCAGAGAAGAATGCAGCTACGTCAGTATTTCAAAATATTTCAGAACTTATAAAAATAAATAATTAGGATGTAAATAATTTACACCAAAATTAAAAGCACTGTGCTCAGAGCATACCCAGCTGCCTAGAAAATTGATCCACTGTAGCCTAGACCAAACAGCAAAGTACCCTGGGATAAGAGACCCTGGGAAATTCCAGTTTCCTGAAAAACCTGACATGTTCAGACAACCATTTGGAAATCAGCTGCTTTGAAGAATGAAAAGTTAACATGAACTCATCACTCAAAAGAGAGAACTGTGGGAGTTCATAGGGTATCTGCACCTAATCAGCCCAGAGATGCAAGGATGTTATTTGGACAATACTACGTTTGTGCCACAATCATTTCAACCATTCAGAGGGATTGTTTTACGTGTACTAAAAATTCTAGGATTTAAACAAAAATATTTATGATCCAGAAAAAGCACAGAAATGCAAGTGAAGAATAAAAACTAGTATAAGAAAGTGGCCTGTATATCTAAAAATTAAAATTTAAAGTAATCTAGAAAGTATTCCTCAAAAGCATTAAACTCCATTAGAGCTATAACTCATTCTCCCAATACAGAGCTCTTTTTAACAGGAGTCTGGACCACATTCTTCTCACTGTTAACTTGCTTGTTTCTATGTAAACTTAATCCCAAGTAGATGTTCATCACATACAGACTTCTGCTGTTAATATTTAGTATGGTTCTTCACCTGAAGCCATCAATGTGACCTACACACTATTTTCCATCTGACAGGTCATGCATCAGCCACATGCTGTTTATTTGTTAGCTTCATTGATTTAAACACTTCCTTATGCTTTCACTTGCATATCCAGGAGGGGATGTTATTAGCAGAGTTGACAGTACAGATGCAATGAACTTTCCAACATGAACACAACATGAGGCGTGCTCCAAGTCTCCAAGGGGCAACAGAAAATTAAACTCTAAGTATATCAAGCTGCTTTTGCCATTTTGATGCAAGCATAACCAGAATTTCTCAAGGCTGCAGGTGTACACATCCCTAAGAGCTTAGACATTCCACTTGCTGTGCATCAATGTGTCTTCTTCCAACTAAAAACATTTTAAAACACAGGAAAACAAATGGCTTTCTCTAGCTTACACTGCTGTTGTGACAGCTAATATAGAAGGGAAAAGGGCTCAAATCTCCAGTGTGGAGGCTGAATTTGGCACCTTTAAAGTAGACAGAAGCTGCTTCTGTCACATGAAGCTGAATGAAAACAGTATTGGTCCAAGCCAAAAGCAGGATTTAATGCTTCGTTAATCTTACTTTATAAATGTGTTGAGGTAACAGTAACTACAAAAAAACATTCAACATAGTTTCACTCTACAAAGGAGTCAAGTTTCCTATATTCTCTGGGTCAAGGCAGAAAATCATGACAAAATGACAGGAGACAATCCTGATTCAAGCAAGCCACAAGTTACTAACCTCTGTGGCTTATGGTGAGTCCTATTTCTCCTTATGGGGATAAAGGTTCCAAGACACTTTCATACAAATTTAGTATAAAATATCAGTCTACTGGAGGTTGTGTCTAGTCTTAACCATGTCCTGCAATTTATTTTTAATCTATACTGTTCTCTACATTCTGTGCAAATTCATGACAATAATATTTTTAAAGGCTACTTCAAGAGTGTTTCTAGCTACAGACCATTAGCTAGTTAAGACACTCAAGTACCCTACTGCTTCCCTTTCAAATGTAAATATTAGTGATCTTGAACATCATCTTCAAAGCAAGACAAGCTATCCATTTACCACACTTCATTCAGAATACTTTGAACAATGTTTATAGTCAACATCTCATTCTTGTAAGGAAAATATTTTCCCTAGTTCAATATCATTGCCTTTCAAATGCCACTCAGGAAGCTTTGTCACTGATGCTACTGAGCCTCATGGCATCACTCACAGAGTATCACAATAGCAGGAAAAAAGCTAAAAACACTTCAATTACAAAAACACAGTAAGTTGTAAATTGAGCAGTTCATAACTACTCAGCCTCAGAGAGCTGACAGGAGGAGCTTTGAAGTAGTTACAACTTTCTTTGCTATTTTTCTTCTCATGTCTTGAATGGCAATGGGTTAGTTGGCATTAGAAAGGCCAATATAGGAAGCAACCTGCTCTCCATTCCCTGTTTCTGACCCCTTCTGCCTCCTTCAGCAAAAGGAACAGAGGCAGCTGAGGGCAGGGCAGGAGGGGAACAGCAACCCCAGCCACACCAGGGTGCACAGCGGATCACGGAGCCACTTCTGCTGCCTTGGGGCACGCAGCTGGGCAGGAGGCTGCGCCACTGCAGTGCCCGAGCTCATGGTGCAGGGGAGCCGTCACGCCAACCTCCGTGCACCGAGTGAGGCAGCCCTCTGCTCTCGACCCTGGCAAGGCACTCATTGGGACACTTGCTGTCCCTCAGACGAGGTATTCAAGGTATTGCTCACCACAACTGTACTCAATTTCTAACTTGGTGTGCTGAACAGAAGTGCCAGAGAACTTTAATTCTTACTGCTGCACCATAGTAGCCCCACTGGACACCTCCTTCCTTAGGCAGACTTTTACAGCTACATTACTACAACATGTGAAGGCAGATCTGAGAGTTTTCCAAGTTGCTTGTGTACCATCTGCATTGCCTAAGCTCATTTTATTCTCACTGATATTGGAAAAGGTATTTTTTCCTGCTTTAAATACAAATAATCAAGCCAACACCCTGACAGCAAATAAATTAAAAAATATTTTCTTGAGAAGAAAAATTCAGGAGCAGAACTACTTCCATGGGGTTTGGAATATTAGCAAGTGAAAAATAATTTCAAAACACAAACTTTTTCCTCAGGTGTTATTTACAATATACAAAAATCTACAATGTACACTCTTGTTTCATTTTAACAGTTATAAACAGTTGTGAATGGAGTACCCAGGGCTAAGCCTGAGCCATTCAACACACTCAAGTGACAGTATTCAAATGCAGAGCCGGCTGTTGCAGCAGGCACAGGAGCCTCCAGCTTCCAGCAGCAACCTCCAGTCTCAAGTCAGAGCCACTTCTGCAGCGCTTCACAACCTCAGCCCTTCTTTATTACGAGCTGCAGGACTATTAGCACAGCTGCCTTCTCTGAAAGGACATGTTTAAGTAACACTACGCAGTGCCAGCCATTAAAGAGACAATCCTAACTATAATTGCTAAATTAATGCAGTGTTTCTTTCACTAGATTTAATTTACATCTGCTAGCTTGTGTTTCGATTTGCCTGCACCTGTTCAGTTGCATTAGTCCTCCCTTCATCTCAGCAAATCACTTGTAGGTTAAGTCTTCATTCAGCTTCCTTAATCCACAGTGTCATCTTCCCTCCCCACCAAGCTTGAGCCATACAAAACCTGGAGAGGCTTCCCACACAGGTAACAAATGGATAGGGAGCAGAGGGTAAGAATATCTCCCAAAACCCCAATACTGCCTGCACTTCACATGTCCTTAAACCTTCACTTTCCAGCCCAGCCTTCTCTATATCAGCCAGTGCAGTTAGAGATGCTCTGTTTAGTCATAGTTCATTCTGCTCTAGTACAGGCTATCTGCCCCCTGCCTTTTGCAAATGTAAAACTGATCACTAAGGAAAA
>JAVCKT010097897.1:0-11228 GCA_032273925.1 Rhynchotus rufescens
GCCCGCGCGCCGGCCCGCGGCCGCGGCCCCGGCGGGGCCCGTGCCGTTGGTGGCGTTGGCTGCCGAGCCGTTCACCACCATGTAATCCACTTTGCTCTCCAGCTTCACCAGGCGCTGCAGGATGTCGTCCAGGAGGACAGCAATGGTCCTCTTCAGGTCAGCTGAAACAACAACAACAAAAATGGATCTTGATACTAACCGTGTGTAGAAAAGAACTGCTATGTTGACATAATTGCATCTTATCTTTTCAATCGAATTGCCCAGAAAATAATTCAGGAAGGAAGTCACTGAAGACTTCTAATAATAACAAAATTAACCTAACAAATAGCAGATATTTTGGACACTTGGTAGTGCCACAAAGCAGAGCATTTTGGCACTGCCCTCCTCCTGCCAGCTGCCTGGCTGCTTTCTGCTCATCTAGACTTGCCTCCTAGTTCCTGGGCAGCAGCAAAGAGTTCAGACACATTCCTGCTGTTGCTCCTCTTACAAGGGTGCCCACAAGCTTCTTTGACTACTAGTGGAGATCTGCCTTTTACAGTTTCCTTAGGAGAGAAGCATTCAAGTACATTAATATAATCCTTCAAATATCAAACCAAAACTTTTTTTTTCATATTTTTTTTTCAAGCCTTATATTGCCCTTATTTTCACAGATATATCTTTATTTTTGACAGAACATCGACAGGTAGTTCCCTCAAACCTAATACCTAGGGGATTAACTAGTAGTTCCCAGTAGGCTTCCCACAAGAGAAGCTACAGGGCCTTGAAGCTGAAGGGTTGCAATTACCAAGAAAAGCTGTTTCAATAGCTTTGCTAAACACAACTCAGTAAATTAGCAACGAGCACTAATTCACTGAGTTTTGAGTTCTGTCTCAAAAAAAAAAAAAGTCTTCTACAAAAGTCTTCTATTCTCAAGAGTTACATTTCACCACATCTTAAATTTCAGCTTCACTGAATAAGCTAAAAATCAAATCAGTTAATTGAGGAATATTTTTGCTCTCAAAGCACAGTTTACATTGCTCAAAGAAGAGAAGGGGAAAAAAATTAAATATATGTGTATATATTTTATAGTTTTAATGGAAAAAAAGTATTTGAGTAACTAGCATGCTTTTTCTCTTACCATATCCTGCCATGGACGCTCCACTGCCACCATTCATTATTTTCTTATTTTCTTCTGCAAGTGCTTTGACGTATCTTTTACTCAGGTCTAGTATCTGTTCACGCAGCTCACTGCTGCTTTGGCGCCTGGGATACTGGAAGGTGTAGCGCAGCAGCATCAAGCCCCAAATGATTCCAAACACCAGCAGAAATAAACTCAGTTTCTGGGATGCGCTTTTTCTTGAAAACGTTAAGAACATTTCTGATGAAGGCTTCAGATGTATCTTTATTTCAGGACAAGGAACTGAAATTGATTTTGTCAAATTATGTTACATATTAAACAAAAAGACGACTTCTAAGAAGTGAAAAATCCTCTGGCAGGGTCATCTTGGACACATCTTTTCCGTAACACTCTTGATTCCTGAAATGTGTAAAACATTACTTGATTATTCAAAATTGCTTAAAAAATGCTACATTTGTTGACATCAAAGACAAATATCAGTTTCCAAATGCTACTGCATAGCCTATAAAACAGCTGTGGATTTATATCTGCTTAGAAATAGACTTATCTTTTACCTTGCATGTTGTTACAATGTTTCTTCTAATTATTTCTGCCATTTTTTCCTCAAAAATACATAAAGAATCTTATGCTTCAACTAATCATCTCAAGTGTTTTAAATACCACAATTGGAAAACACATTAAATTCAAATACATTTTAAAAGACCTCTCTATAAAAATTTTTCCTTATATACATATTTTGAGTCATGTAGACATATCTATAAAAAAAGATTTTGTGAAATCATTCACTTGGTTTTTATACTTCACTTCGAAGCACTAGATAAGTAAGAACAATAAAATGCAGAACAGAGATTCTTCGATTATCCCTGGGCATCATCCTGTTCTGCTTTTGCATAGCATTAAGAAATTTTTCAGTTTAGTGTCTGTTTAGAACCAATATGAGGTCTATTTAGAACCAATATGAGGCCGCACACAGTCTTAGGATTTTGACAGTATCCCAACAAGCAAACAAACAAAAAACTTACCATAGGAGCCAATTTTGACCCCTCAGTAAATGAAAGCTTCAGAATGGCAGCAGGCAGTGGCAAAGCGCCAGCAGCTAAAAGGTGAACGTCCAGGCGGCTCGAAGCACTGGCATCTCAGAACACTCTGTGTCTACAGAAAAACACATTTGAACGTGAAAACGTGCAGGACTAACACAACTAGAATTTTCACATGGAAGTACATGAAGTTGAAGACTTCAAGCCACATGCTTTTAAAATTGAAATACATTTTAAAGCCTAACTTTAAGTAACTACTGGGGGTAAAAAATTAGTTTCCGGTTCCATTTTATTATAAACACATACAGCTGAATGCCTAGGAACTGGTGTCAACACAGGTGCCTACACCCCTCTCGTTTTCATCCTCCATTACATGAACCCTTTTGAATCACTGCAGTCTTTTCACATGTGTATATTACCTCATGTTTCTCATTTTTCTGCCACCTCTGAAACTTGTCCACTTATTCAATGCTCCTTTTTTGATTTGTTTTTGTGAGAAGGTTATTCTTGTTTCACCCAGTAGTCTGGATAAAAGTACTTATTTGATATAATAGCATGCTATATACTTCCCACAGTAGTCTCCATTCTTTCCACCTTTAATCTGACATCAGTACTTTGGACTGTAGCTACACGTTGAGCAGAGATTTGCTCCTCCTGGGATTTCCACAGTGCTACTTAGGCCTCTGTTTTCAATTAATAGGATTAGCTTAGACTATTTAGGCCATACTGCTCCCCGTGCTAACCACTGATCTAAACTTAATAGAGCTCCACAATGTTTTTCATCACCTCACTTGTGCACCTGAACTAGTTTTATACTGATATACCTTGGTCACCAAAGCTGCTGCAAAATACTACAGTACTGCATGTGAAATGTAGTACTATACATATATTAACCTAGAGTAATTGCCAGGGCACAAAGTCTTACACTAGTGCACACTGCAGTAAAAAGAAGTGTCAAGCTCAAGGCCCTGAATGAGAAACACGCTGCTTACTGTAACTGTGCGATGTGACTATGCACATGGACTGACAGCCAACGTGCAATAAATACAGCATTGCACCTCCCATCATCACCTCAAGGTTTTTTTAATTCAGAAAATGTATCTGTCCCCCCAAAAGCTGCTTTTAAGATAAAAAAAGAAAAAAGAAAAATGAAAAAAAGACATTTAAACATATAAAATAGCAAAGCAACCATAAAGATGTGGTATGCCATAGTATCAGCTATGAACATATGGGACAGACAGTCCAAAATACGGGCTGGCTAGAACTGTTTCTCCCCAGCTCTTTGCAAAATCCAAGGCTCTGCATCCGGGCTCCAAGCCATGGACTGCACCCACTTCATTCTGCACCTACATAATCCCTGAATGGTGTCACGTAAGAGAGAAAACACTTGGGGATTAGGTTCAGAAAGAGGGTATTCACATGAGGGCTCAGATAAGCAAACAGTCTCTCTCAGAAAACTACAAGTTTCCAAACTCCCTCCTCAAAGCTCTCTTTTACACACACACAAATATTTCCATGTTATTTGGGGTCTGAAAACACCACTTTGCAGAGCTGCAGCGACTTTCAGCTCTCCACAGACCTTCTCGAGGTGAATCTCATGCCGAGAGCCCTCAGCTGCCGCTCTCACCGCTGTGCTCTGGCGTGGGGCTCACGCTGCTGTCACGCCAGGCACGAGACCACGCGCCAGCAGCAGAGTCCCGGCCAAGCGGAGCAGACTGAGGAAACTCCTGCCAAGGAGCAGGAGGAAATACAGGCTGGGCCTTTGCCATGTGTATTGGATTCACACACGGATGGCACAACACCCAAACACTGACCCTGCACGCAGGAATGGGGAGAAAGAGGTACTAAAATAAACAGGGCTGTTTGCACCACCCGCTTCTCCAGTGCTGCAATGGCTTTTTGTTGAATTTCAGCATAACCACAAAGTTGTGGAGATCTGGTCTCCTCCTCTTGCTTCCCGAGACATGCATGTCTCCTAGTATTCCACAGCACACTCCTGTCTGCAAGACTCTTCCCAAGGTTAGACAGGACAGAATGGCAAGATGAGAATTAAGGTTATACCAGTGTGATTTGTAAATAAGATAAAAAAGTACATGGGAGGCACAGATGCGCATATTCAGAAGATGACAGTGCAAAAAATAAGAAGGATGGATTTGATAAGTTTTATCTCTTGTTGCCCTAAAAGGTCAGTACTTCTTTGCACAAATACCTCTGTTTGAACAAAACCTGCCTACGGAATGGATTTTTGTTTTCAGTAGCTCCCAGGTGCTGTCCCATGAGGTAAGGGCATGCCTGGCAAGGAGCCAGGTCTCCCGGGATCTTTCTTGTCTCCCATCCTCTCAGTTTTCTCCTCCTCTGCCTCTGTCCAAGACTTCCTTCCTCCATGGCCCGTCCCAGCAGGACCTGCAGGCTCCCCACTTTCCCTGCCTGGAATTACTTCACAGGAACAGAAAACTCAAAGCAAGGCAAGGAAGTAAAGGGACACGGACCTGGGCATGTTTGACACTCTCACCATCCTTTCCAAGACAGGAGGGGGAATGCTGTGAAGATGGAGGGATACAGCCAAGATATAACAGGCAAGTCTGAGGAGGAAAGTAGAAAAACTGAGATGACTATGGGGGCAAAAAGGCAACTGTATGACTTTGGGAAAAGTGAGAATATTTCAAACTTATCCCAACAACAGACAATACATATATCTGAGGCTAGGCTTGCCTTTCATAAAGGCGAGGAGTTTGCTTCTCGCACTGCTGCTGAGCTGTAGTGCAATAAATCTGCCCACGGCAGAGCTCAGCCTGCCCAGTCCCCTCACTGCGAACTATGGGACCCATCCTCCCCCACGTACTCTGCAACAGCAGCTCCAGCCCTATTCCCACACCACGAGCACGTATCCTGTGCCCATCAGTACATGACACAACAGGAGACCAAAGGAAAAAAAAGAAAAAAAAGTTACAATCCAATAGATGTTCTAAAACTAAAGCAATTTTTTATTTATTTCATTTATCTCTTTTTTTTTTTTTTTATCTCTTATTATTAACTGGTTACTGGCTATTAACTCACCAGTAATCCCAGGCTTAGGTTTAAATGCTGATGGTACTCCATGGAAACCACCCTATTTTTGCAAACAACACATTTCAATCTTGTTGCAAAAATTTCTTCAGATTCTGCTTTACTTATTCCCAGTAAACACTAGAGCCCTTAATTACCTACAACACCAAACACAGCAATTCCTTAGGCAAAAAAAGGGCCCTATGCGCCTTTGGGAACAAACCTAAGGGGATGAGACAAAAGCAGGGCAGATTCAAATACTTTGAAGGTCACCGTGTACCTTATTCCTCTGCCCCCCCTGCTAGTCAGGCAGCAGAGCAGAGCTGCAGTGAGCAGCACTTGAGGACACACAAGGCAGCGGCAGGTTCCTCATCTCTGCTCCCTAAAGATATTTGGTCGTCATTTTTCTGGTCTGCACCTAAAAAGGATATTAAAAAAAAAAAAAAAAAAAAAAAAAGGATGGATGTGGATGGAGGAGGTATGGATGGATATGACTAGCTACAAGACAGAACCAGAACCAGACAACCTTAATTCTGCATCAGGCATTCTCAGCAGTAAACATCTTATGCTTTAGCAGAAGCATAACAAAAGCTGGCTGCAAAACGGAGCCTAAAAGGAGGAAAGAACAGAGAGAGAGAGAGAGAGAGAGAGAGAGAGAAAAGCCACTTTCAGAAGCCTAAGCACTGCATTTATGTCTTTACACTCAAGGTTACAAAATATTTTAAGCACAAGGCCTCAAAATGCATTGAAAATAGGAAAATAGTATCATGAGCGTATCACCCAATAAAGTCACCTCTTTCACCCAATAAAGTCACCTCTTTGCTTATGTAAATTTGAAAGACATACTATCAAATGCTCAGGCTGGAGTTCCTCAGTAATACCCTAGAGACTTACACAAAAAGTTAGGTCTTTAAAGAACTAATATATTAGGAAAGAAACCTTCATAAATAGGAATCTTACTCAGTAAATTACTTACTACCATAATCCTAATCTGTTCCTCACGGTCAAACTATGATCAACAGCAGACTGACACACTGATTTCAAAAGCAAGCCTAGCTTTGTGAATAATCACCATAATTAACTATATAAACAGAAAGAGTGATTTATAATGACAGAGATAACAAAAAAGGACATGCCAGATACAGTCCTAGAAAGCTGTGTCCAACTAACATCAAAAAGACCAAGGGGGTAGAAGAAGTCTTGAAAACAAACAAGGTAGATAGAATTTAGGACAGTGCAAGTAGAAGCTGACATTAGTAATTACTATAAAATAATTGTACAGTACAAAATTAGAATTTATTACTATCTCAGTGGAAGTGCAACAAATTTATGAAGCATTCAAGATTTAAAATGAGCACAGTGAAGTTATATCTATACTAGAAATTTCTATTAAATTCCTGGCATCAAACATCTTTCAGTGCAGTGAGCGACTACCTTAGTAAACAACAAATGGTGCCATTTGATCCTTCACCACAATATCCAAAATATTATATATCAAAAAAATGCAGCATGTTACAAAACACCAGGAGATGTCATCACAGTTTTATTACCTCTATTCTATTACTCTTTCTTTTAAAATCTTTGCAGATTTCTCCCATTTCCCTGTGACCACTGCTGATTTAATCATGGAGTTAGGACATCAGCAGCCTGAGGCACAAATTGCAGGAGCTACATGCCGAGATTTCCCCAGAGCAGGAGCACCTAAACTCTGAGCTGCTCCGGCAGTGCCTGCTGGTAGTTTGCAATCTTAGATGGCTCTCAGTTTGGGAGCAGAAAAATCTGCACAGGCTGCAGCTGACAACCAGGTGCCCAAAGAAATTAAGTATATTATATAGGACAACGATAGCTGGCCATACATAGAAAGTAACAGACGGAGAAATAACCTTCAGGGCATTTAATTTAACTGTGAGGGAATAATGATAATAAAAAAGGCACATGCTCAAATTCCCTCTTTCCAATTCTCTCTTCCTAAACACGCCTCCTTTAACAAATCATTTTGCACATTTCACTTGCATTGAAAACTGCTGTCCAGGAAGAATCACAGCTCTCACATTTTTAAAAAACAAGCGGGTTCCTGAAAAGATGCCAGTAAAACCACTTCCCTGTACTGGAACACAGGCAACGGCAACTTTCGTAGACCAGCAGCGCCCTTTGGTTCCAGGTTCACACAAACAACTGCACAGCACTATGAGAGCAGCCTGCTCTGCTAAGGGCCAAACAACCCAGAGCTCGGCACAGCCCTAGGAGGCTGAAACTACAACTGCTCTGTCTTCTCACAAGATCAACTCTCAGCCTGTTAAGTACAGGTATTATTTTTGGCTATAAAATTTGGGAGGTTGACAGCAGAACGAACCAGAGAGAGAGCAGAAGGGGGTATCCCCTTCTGAAAAGCCTCAGTAAAGTCTGACACATCAGAGCCCATCTGAGCGCTGGGCCCAGGTGCTAACGGGCTCGAGTCCTTTGCAGCCTGCGCCACGGACCATCCCTGAGAAAACAAGTGGCATTAACAGCTCACAGGGCTCCAGTGAGAAAGAACAGCACCAGACCACACCGCGATCTGAAAAATGCCTAGGACCACATCTTCCCAGAATAAGAAAATAAAACGGCCCATCAGAACGACGGCTGCTGGCTTGCGGTTTTCAGCTGCTCTGTGCCACTGGGGAGATGCCTAATGGTTGGTGCCCTTTCCAGCACATCCGTCTTAATGTCTTCTGCCACCACATACTCCTTGATGCTCTGCCTCTGTGGGCTCCAGACTCGGAATTACCCAGGAGCTCTGAGGAGGAAAGCCCCCAAATCCCACGTTTTACTGCTACCCGACCTTCAGGGGTTATTTTGAAGGGACAATCCAAATGAAACCACAGAAAGACATCACTGGAATTAATGAAACAACAATAAAAAGATGAGAAACTACTCAGAATACCTAGTTTTCTTTCCCGCTATTGCAGAAAAGAGGACAGCAAATCCCAGGGTGCGCGGCCGGGCCGCGGCCGCCCAGCTGCTGCGACGGCCTCCGACACGCCTGGGCGCAGCAGCAGCAGCTTCGCCTGCCGCCCCGGGCAGCGCCCAGGCAGCCGCCTCTCCAGCGGGACTCCGAGAGGAAAGCAAAAAACACCGCTTCACACTCGAAAACCCCCGGCTTTACCACAGCCCCGCTGTAAAATGGTTTTAATACCCAAACACTTGATTGCCTTCATACTCCAGTAATACTTTTTAGTTAAACACACGGAATGCTTTTTGCATTGTTTTTATTTGACATGATCCCTGCCAACGATTGTTTTTACTTTGCGTTAGGCCTAACGATTTTGCTTAAGAATGCATTTGGAAATGCTTTTTGGTTCCTGAAAATATCCTGGTATTATTTGTCTTTATTTTGCCTACTGCCGTCATTGCAGGCTTATAAAATAAACCAACTACTTAAAAACAGAAATTCTTTGTTCCTTGCCTGTAGGCGGCCAGCCAAGATTTTGAGAGGGAAAATGACTTGGCAAGGGCTGTGAAGACATTTAAAGAAAGCATGTATCAGTGGGTACAGAATATTATGCTTATTGAAGCCCCCCCCCTCCCACGAGGTCTATCTGGGCCTCAGAATGTTCCCACAGCTCCCAAACAGCTTCTTTAAGGGTCTTCCCTCTGTCTGGCACATTTTTCTCTATGGGCTTTATCAGAGCTCCATGTCTCTCAGAGGACTACAGCAAGACCCTGGCTCATCAGAACCAGTTATGAAACAGCATCTGGTACCTTCTTAGTCTCTTTAGTCCATGTAGGATCACCACGATTCTGCTGTTGAACACTGGGCTATGACAAATATCCACTTGCAAAGCCCTAACAAGCACCCCTGCTCTGGCAGGAAAATTCACAGCTATGTTTGCACCTCACCTTCCAAATCACACAGGAATCCAAAACTTCCTTTTGAGGCCATAAGTTACAGCTAAAATTAGCTAGTTTTGCAGAGAGCCATGCTTTTAAGATCACAAATGTGGGCTGCCAGGAAGAGAGGCAATTTTAGCAAACATTTTAAAAAGAACTAAAGAAATGAAATGGCAAAGGGGCTGCTGCAGTGATGGAGAGATTGCCCCTGCGGACCCAGTCATACACATAAACCCTGTGCACCATCCACACAAGAACTCATCCCACAGGACAGGAACAAAAAAGAGCACTGAAATGTACCTTTAGTGGGCAAAGGTACTCAGTTTGAATTCTGCAGGTTCTTGGTAACCAGATAAAGTAAATTCACCCTCTCTACCCCAGTGGAATCCATTTTAATCCAGCATTGTCTAGGCCATATTTTACATCTGAAAAGAGCCTCTTTGAAGTTACATAGGCAAATTTGAGAAAACCCAGGCCACCTAATAGTACAAGACTCCCAACATGGCTGAAAAAGCTGGTCAAATAATAAATGCCAGGTCAAGTACATTCTAGTGGTAAACTTGCACTAGGACAGCACATTCTTGCTGAAGTGACTGAGCTGCACAGCAGATTTGTGATGAGTACTCAAAGCAACTTAATAGCTATTATTTCAACACTGGCTTTTTTCAGATATACAGACTCCACAGATGACAACTGAAGTTGACAGCACAAATGTATCACAGTTACAGCTTGAGCACGACGTGAGAACTGGTGTCCTGAGTACTCACGGAGAAGGAACCAGAACAGACCGTGATGTCCAGCGGAAATATTTTACTTTTAGTAGTTAAATGACCTGAAGCTAAGCAATATGCCATTAGCTAATACCAATACTTCCTTCAACCAGCTAGGAGCCAAGAGGCATCTCTAATGGAAGAGAATACAAAAGCTCTAAGAACTGAAGTAGTTTTAATAACACTTGCTTTAAGAAAAATACCTATTTACTAGGCCAAAGGAATTCCAACATAATTCCTTAAAACCCTGGAAGCATCAAGAAGCTGGAATGAATTAGTAAATACTTATGTACTGTAGCACATAAAATGAAAAAAGTCATAATAACTCTGGCTTTATACATGCGTGGGTATCTCCAGCTATTAAAACGTGAGAAAAGGCTGCACAAACTTCTATGTTTGATCTACCTCTAATCTCTCCATTTATGACACTACAGCAGGATGCTACTTACAATGTATTGTTTTTATCTTCCCCTTGCCTCGTTTCTTTGATATTCTTGCAAGCAGCAGAAAAAAAAAGCAATTCATGACATTGGGTCTACAGCAGACACATCAAGACCAAATTGCAGCGAGTTAGAGTAAGTCACACACACGCACACCTAGCTATTATGCTGCATTTGTATTCCAAGGTTTTGTCGAAAAGAAGTCACGATTCCAAGAAATCCCTCCTTGCAAAGTGAAAACCTGTCACGCTTCCCCCCCATTTCCCACCCACTCACCAAGGGAAAAGCCCCGCGCCGCGAAGCCGCTCTGCGCTGCAGCGCAAAGACTCCCGTCACGGCACGTCACGTCACGGGGTGAAGGAGAGCCCCACGCTGCGGCACCGACACCCGGCGCCCGCTCCCTGCCCTGCTGCCAGGGCCCTGCACGCAACCAGACACAGGAAAGGGAATCCGCAGGATGCCATCGCGTTACATTAGGGAACTGAAGAGGAAGTTTAGTAACCATGAATGATTAACCGGGCTACAGACACACAGCAGAGATACTGACTGCGCACTGCAAAGATTTATAGAAATAAATTTCGGGTAGGGGGAAAAAAAAATAGTACTTGAAATATCAACAGCGACTTCATATAAAAGCAGTTAAATCCCCTTCCAAGAAGGGCACATAATCTCCCAGGCCCTGCTGCCGGCACGTCTTATACATTATATAATCTCCGGACATTAAACACCCGCCTCGCCTGCTGCTTCCCGAGGTCAGCTGTCAGCGGCAGGAGACCCCTGAGCCGCCGCCGGGAAGGAACCTGGGATCATCCCGAGGAGGGGACGGACGGCGGCGCGTTTCCCCTTGCGCAGGGCCGGCGCCGCGGGAGGCGCCGCTCGCGCAGCCCCGGCCGGCGGCAGCAGCGGGCGGGCGGGCGGGCGCTGCGGGCGGGACGGGCCCGGCTGGGGA
>JAVCKT010097898.1:0-11227 GCA_032273925.1 Rhynchotus rufescens
TTTCTGTGGCATTATCTTCCTGCTCGGGCTCTATATTTCTTGAGTTTCTTCTGCTAATAATGATGTGATTCCTGGTCACAATGTCTGTATGTTAGGATGCTTGCTAGTGTTGTTATCTATTAAGACTGGTGTGGAGATGCATTCAAGACTTGTAAACAGCATCTCTACTTCAGAAAAAAAATCATCACAAGTAACATACATTCAGATGAATACATAAATGTAAAGATGTGAGCAGTATGATCAGGGTTTTATTGGTTAGGCTTACAGTTAATATTTTTCTGCTGTTTAAAGATACTTGCTACTTCTGCTTCTATCTGTATTTCACAACTGGAAAAACCAAAACACCACAGGAGTAGGTCTAGATAAATAAGGGAGCTACCTCAGCCCATACTGCCTCAGGACAGTGGATATCATCACGCGTATGGTGACCTTGCTAACAAACCAGGGTCACACTTACACAGTACCAAGTGCCATAAATCTCACCGTGCTTAAGGCTTATCAGCCTGAGTCCTCCGAGACTGCCCAGAACTTCACTTGGTGCTGGGAAGGGACCTGGTTGTCTTCTGCCTCAAACTCCACCACCACTGTGAGTCAGGAGGGATTTCACTAGTCAGAAGCTACAAATATTATGAGGGGGAACATTCCTAATTCTCTCCAGCAGAGAGCAGCCATATGAATACATATATACCAGCTTTATCATCTAAATCATTGGGTGGAAAACAGGTCACTTTAACAGGGAAAGAGTGCACTTCAAAAAAGTGAATCATATCACACTCATGCTTAATGTACAATGTCTAGACAGTATTGACTGTATGTTCTGCCTGTCCTTCCAGGGAAAAGCATTAGCTGAGACCTGAAGCTATGTTGCCATCAAAGTCTACAGGCTTTTTTTGGACACAGCTTGCTTCCTGTGCGTAAAATTTGCCGACCTGGCACTGCAGGCGATGCGGCCGCACACACCTCACTAAAGGAGGAGGAGGAAGGCAGGGGAAGGAATCTTTACCCAGCTGTGAAGACCTGTACTTGCTTTGCAACATTTTGTATCTGGTAAAAATAATGAGATGTATTTACATAAGGCACAGCTTATTTTCCTTTAAAAATATCTAATATACTAGTTTTTAATTTTCATCACTGAACCTCAACAGCAATCTTCAAGATAAAAAGGGTCAATATCTTTCCTTCTTTTCCTTTCACAGTTTTTTTTACTCTTTAGACAGTAGCAGATGTTTTTAACCTCACAGTTTTACATTTCTTGTAGCTACTTCAGTGTTTCTTATTCACCACAAACTTCTATAAATGGTGCAGCCCAAACATCATTAATTCTCCCTGCATGAGCCCACTGTGCGCTGAGGGCACAACAGCCAAGAACATGAGCTGCCCTCATGCCCGAGACTTGCTAGGCTGAGTTTGCTTTCCTCAGAAATCAGCTGCTTTATTTCTAAGAAGGCAAGTCAAGGCCCAGAATGGCCAGCGCCCTGCATGGCACACCAGCGCCCTTATACAAAGGGCATTCACTCGCCCAGCAATGTTTAAAGAATTTATGGCCACCAATAGTGTCACCCAGTTCTTTATATTGTTGCTGAACAACAGCAAAGATACATCACTCAAAGCTCCTCCCTTCTCCAGTGACATTTCTATTAAAAACAATTCTGTGAGGGAGGGAGGGAGGAAGCTTTAACTGCACAACCAGGTTCCCTCCTTTTCAAGCAGGGGACTGAGCTGTTGTGTTACTTATCTCTCTTTTCCTCCTAATGACCAAGAGTCACCTTGTTGCAAGCATTTGCAGCTTTCTTCCCCTATTATCTGTAATTCAACAATTTTTCCAATAAAGTCAGGCACCGGGTAACTTTTGGTTAGTTCAGCTTTCGTATCTTTGGAGGACAGCAAGGTAGAGCAGGAGGGTTGACAAGACCAAATACACATCAGAGAATCAAAGAAGAAATGAATGGGACTTGAGACAAGTAAATTAGCAGCCTTGAATGCTTAGCAATAATACAAGAAATGCTCTCCGCACCAGACAGAACAAGTATAATCTGGAAACCAGTGACATTTGCCACACTTTGTTAAAGATTAAGATGGATATTCTTTACGAAGCAATAGTGTTCATGAGATGAAGGGATGAATGCTTGGCAGGCACCTATCACCGTGTACATTCACAGAACCAGAGGCTGGATAGGCAAAGCTAACTTACAGGAACAGAGAAGAATGAATAAAACTAAACCACAGCAGTTACACAGAGCAAAGTTTATCACCCCTCTGTGACCTTCTAATTTCCAGTGAAGAAAACAGAAACAGTGTCAGCCACTCCATGAGGCCACTAAACAAACCTCCACATGTGAAACCACACTGTTTAACATTTTATGTTTGCTGGCACTGAAAGGTGGGGGTGCAAAACAAGAAACCGTAACTGGCCTTTACTTAAAAGTACAATGTCTTTTTTTCTATAATACTGAAATAGCCCATAAACTATAGCCCTCCAAAAGCAAGCAAGAGAGCTTTGTTTAAGCATCCCTGAATAAGTTGACTTTGGTCTAAGCTAAAAGCCTCCCTATGTTCTGAAGTTTATCCCTGATTAGCCACAGCTGTTTCCACTTGGCCTCCTTGCCAGCAGAGCTGATCTGGCTGAGCTTTGCCCTTCTTTGGCTGCTAGGCTAGACCAAATCACATCTTTCTAAGTATGAGAAGATACAGACAAAAGAAGGAAAAACACCTCTGAAGCATGAGATCTTGCTAACTCCTTCCAAGGCTACTTATTCTCCCACTGCCTGGATCAGTGCACATGATCCACATTTTTTTTTTTTTTTTGGTATACACACATACACAAGTTCACTAATCAGTTTTAATCCTAAGTGACAGAGCTATCTCCATAAATCTTTAGTGAAATATCACATTGCTGATTTTACAAGGATCAATTTTGCCAAGCTTTTGTCAAGCTTACTAGCTTGAGTTCTCTATTTTCTATGCTGCCTTCAAACCCACACTCTGCCTTCTGGTAATAAACTTCTAGGAAAGGCAAAGCCCAGTTTCAGTGCTATTGCCTTAGCAATATATGCTGCGGCTGACCAGCTCTGTTAGTGCTTGAATGCAAATCAGGAACCTAAGGCAGAGAAATTAGTTTCACAGACCACATCTACTGCATCCTACACCTGGGGCCTAAGGCAGCTGTGGTAACACCCTGCTGTACACCCAAGGGGATGCCACAAGCAGGTCACATTGAAGGTGTTTGTTCCCAAAGGGCAGAGGCAAGAGGAGGGCAAAGCAGGAAAAAGAAGGCATCATGTCATCAGAAAGGTTTTTCCAGCAGCTGATGAAAATGAAAATGAAAATGAAAATGAAAATGAAAATGAAGTGCTTTAACATATAAGCATGCGACTGTCTGAGCAAACCACAAGGCAAGAAAGTCACTAATCAGTAAATGCTTTGAGACAATTGCCAGAACAACCTCAAAAGTTTTGGTTAGAATGGTAAAGATACAGAACTTCAGAAAAACTTCAAAACACTCATCTTCTCACAGACACAAGTCAGCTTTCAACCTTAGAATAGATCCCCAACAAGCATTGAAAAAATAAATTCCAGATCCTGCCTTTGATTTCCTCATTTCAATTTACATAACCAACCTGAAAGGGACTTTAAAAAGAGAGGCAAACGCCACAGAGAGGATTTGCATAAGTCATGCTGCAGCAAGGATGCACGCTGGTCTTCAAAGTGGCACCACGAGCCACGAGCTCTTTCTTCCCCGGCTCATTTTTGTTTCCGGATTGCGCCTTGTGCAGAGTTGCATGGGAAAATGCTGCCCTCCAGTGGCACTCCCTGGGCCGGTGGGAAAGCTTGGGGGGCTCCTGCAAGCCGGGCTTTCACCCCCAAGGGCAGCAGAGAGGGGCGGCAGGAGGGATGCAGGGCCTGCTGGCACCCTGTCCTTCAGCGGCAACTCCACGCCAGGATGCAGCGACTCCGACCACTCCTCGGAAAATTAGTCACTTTAATCATAAACAAACAGGCTCTCTGTTCGCTTACATGCTTGAAAAATCCTATTTTTTTTCCTAGTAGTATGAGAATACAACATTATAAATAACCAAGAAAACTAATATATAATTTTAAAACACACTCGGAAAGATTAAAGTATGAAAACACTGGTGATTTTGAGGGGAAAATAACTCAGTTTTTCCCTGACTTCTCTTCCCCAGTTTCTAGACATTCCCAGATTCTCAATCTTAAGGAAGTGTAGTCTAATTCTAGAAAGTAAGGTGGAACTGCATTCTTACATGTTATGTGTATTTAAGATTATTCAGCAAGATGGGGAAGGAATTTCTGTAACCATTACGTGATGGCTTGCAGTCCTGCAGCTGAGTTTTCAGACGTATGAAGGCACCGGGGTGAGATCCATCCAGCACAGCTTGGCAATCCCGCTGCAGGTGAGGAAAGTGCACTGCTACACCAGTGACCTAGCCCGTGCAGAGATCTCCCTGCAGAGACGCAGGAGCAGTTCCCACCGTGCCCTCTGCACACAGGAGGCCGGTTCAGCCCCTTTGCTCCGGGCCTGCTCGCAGGCGCGCGACGCGGAGCACAGGGCTCCCTCGCACCGGTCGCCTCCCTCCTCCCTGGCTCCTTTCCCCACGGAGGTTTCCAGCCTGCACAGCCAGCCCACAGGAGAGCTACTTGCCCTGCTTCCACCCAGGCAAGCCCAGTTAGCCTCACGCCAGCACTGGCTGGCAGGCACAGGCTGCCCAGGCCTGCTGCCCAGCAGGGACCAGAGGGCTCCCACTGCAGGAGCAGGAGCAGCCACCCTGCCAGGGGAAATCTTGTCTGGCTCGGCTGCTGCAGCAGAAGGCGAGCAGGAGGACAAGACTGCCAACGTGCCCAGAGATTGCCTACGTGCGGGCGTAAGCCTGCAGGCTCCAGCAAGGGCAGCAAATCCACTTAGGTTGCAATACTTCACAGAGCATGGCTTTGCCATAAGCAAAGCGACCAGAGAAAGCAGAGCTCCACATCCACAGGGTCATCAACCCACGAGCAAGCTGGAATTTGCCACATCCGCTGTCACACACGTTGCACAGAACCTCAACTTCTCATTTGGCAATTCCTTTTTCAAAAATTTACCTATGCATTATCTAGTCTAGTCTTTATTTTGCAAACCTCTCAGATATTCAGTAGTTTTCACAAGTTTTTATATTTCATTTAGAAGGAAAGAAGAACAGTGAATTCATGCATTTCCTTGGGTTGGAGCAATCTGGCAGAGAAAAAAAAAAAAACATCTATTTTGGATACAACCCTTAATCCCCATTTTTACCTCAGATTTCAAAATCAATATACATTTCTACTTTTCAAACACTTTGCACACACAGTGCATCAGAGATGATTGCACAGCCCTGCTCCTACACTGATAGACAACAGCCTCATCAAAAGAAATGGAAATACTGCCTCGGGATCTTGTGCACAATTCACCAGTGTTAAAGGATACAGTCAGACTAGGGGGTTGTGTGGATGTTTCTCATAACTGAGACAAGACACTAGGTCCGTAGATCACCTGGCCATGCTGGAATGCAAGACATGTGACAAAAACAGGCAGAAAAAGAAAGGCATGCTAATTTTCAGCTGCTACATTGTGCTATGGATGTTAAAGTCTATACTGCATTTGAGAGCTTCAAGGTTCATCTTGTGCCAAAGTCTAAAAACATGAAGATAAATCTAAGACTTCTGCCTCTGTAGGTCCCCAGAAAAGAAAATTAACAGACCAAAGAACAACTTGTATCAGTGTAAAAAATGCAATTTGGTCTCAATTTTGTGTTCTTCACTCCCAGTATAAATCATTTTCAGTAATAAACTCCTGCTAATTTATGACAATCTTCTCATTCACATGGGAGTATAGCCCTCCAAACTCACAAACTCCAGCTCTGTATGTAAAGTTCAGGAAAGCCTATTTCTAGTTTTGAAATTTAAATACTTGGTCCCTTCAAACCTATATAAATAGTTCAATTTTAAGTCAACCAAATCATCAATTGGTCATTACAAGGTCATTACAAGTGGATACAAGGTCTCTAGAGTCATGTTCGCTACATGTGGGATAGGAATTTTTACATTCTATAGGATAACACTAAAGAGACTACACCTTCAATAAGCCTCTTTGGTTAAATTATAGCTAAATATGACCTATACCTGTTTATTCAAGAAGCCTCTCCTAATTTCCCTTCACAAAATGTTTTCCTCCCTGTCAACAAAAAATGTCCCACCAGACATTTTGCAGAATTCTTGATGACTCCTGTTTCCCGAGCATCTACTCTGAAGAGACAAGATTTTACACTTCACAGAGGTGTTGTTGCAGTATGTTTTAAAAGGAGGAAGAATTACAAACTATGAGAAGAATCTCCTCAGGGTCTATCTAAAAGCATTAAAATCCAGCAAAGTTCAAGACAGATTCACATTCCACAATGTGAATTCTACATTTTTTCCCTTATTCTTTACATATACTTTTTATTATTGCTAGCTATGTAAGTTAGGCTCATATAATTTTATAGGATTCAAAAAAAATAATCTGAGTGTTAACCCACCCTGCTCACTTCTGCTCCGCTGCTACAGGATCATCTCTTTCAACAGTTGTCATTAAACTCATTACCGCACAACTTAATCACAGATGCTTCCAAAAAAAAAAAAAAAAACTGAAAAAACACTGAAAGCAAAATCTCACAATCATGTCTGAGCACATTACATAATAGATTAATAGAATGGAAACTTCTAATTTCCAATCAATAAGATCGAGCAAATTATTTTCCTGGGTAGCCTAATTACTGTGAAATATCTCAACCAAAACGTCTTCTAAACTCCATCCATCCATCATTTATTGCATGCATCTTTGTCTGAGGTAATATCCATTTATCTGCTGCATTTAAAATAATGGAACAAATTAGTTTAATTGTTATTTATCAAAATGCTTCTTGAAAAAAAAAAGGCATAAAAAAAAGCAACTGTTGCATCAAATAGGAAAGAAAAAACACTCCTATGTTGATGCACTTCAACAGTTGTAACATTGCTCTCAAACTTTTGATGTAGACATCAAAAAATGAATAAGGGAGGAAAAAATAGCAGCTTCTCTAATTCCAAGGATCAAAACCTCCTCTGCTCCTACAAACATTTTCTCTCGAAAAGAAATGAGCAAGTTTTACAAAAAAAGAGGAGGCTCATCTTTCACATTGAAAAAAATAGAGAAAGAGGAAGCAGAGACCATCAAGGGAGACTAATGATGCAGAGGGAAAGGGAATGAAGAGGTGCTAAACTAAACCTGAAATTTGAGGCTTCCAGGAGAAAGACGTCCACTGAAAAAGCTGGCCACCTCTTGTTTGATCCTCTGGAGAACTTGCCTTACTGTGCCTGTGCCCAGCACTGCAACAGCACTGCAACTGCACTCTGTGCCCTCTTGAAGAAAGCAGCACTGCAGAGCACTGCCCTAACTGTCCTAAGGACCACTGCTAACAGCTTCTTTACACCGGGGTTTTTGCCCCCACACAGATTATCTGGCTAATCTGTTCATTTACCTTTCAGAAATGTTTAATGAGACTGTTCAAATTGTAGATCACTGCTAATTTGGCTTGTACAGATTGCAAGAGGGTTATCAAGGCACAAATTGCTATCAAAGCACAGCCACCATGCTGACACACTGGAAGGAGGGGTGGCCTATGGAAAACAAGCACAGGGAATAGCTGGCAGCAGCAGCCTCTTCAGCCAACACAGCATAACTAGATGACGACATGTCCACTTAAGAGGAAACCCACATGTTTCATTAGACAGTTTATCAAGCCGAACCACAAAGCATGTTCCATGGTGTTTCCATCTGCAGTCAAACCCAACATGCCATGAAGGGACACCACAAAGGGGAGAGTATGCACATCCCTGGAATAGCCCACCGGTGGGATTCGCCCTGCTGACAGTGACAGTTTTACACATTGGGCAAAGTCCCCGAAGCAGAGCTAAGCTGCTGGTGTTCCCTGATGGAGATCAGGTGTGGGCTTCCACCTCCCCCAAGCAGTTTTGTTGAGCTACACAAACACACACAAAGGCAACTCAGGATACAATCATTCAACTAATAGCGCCATTACTAAACCACATTAATTCACACTTAAGGCAGGCTCCTGTCACATGAAGCAGTGAGAACAACATAGTGCTCAGCATTTCCACACCTTGAAAAGTCCTGCTGCTTGTCTCTCAGCTTTCTGTTCATAGCACTTCACTCAGCATTTATATCAACTTCCAAGCACTTTGCAACACATTAATGAGCAATACAAAAATAAATAAATGGAATAAACTGCCATAATACAACAAAGAAAAAAAGTCTAGAGAATTGTTCTGCCCAGAACTGTAGGCAGTAAAGGAGTGCATTAGAAAAATAACACAGGGTCAAATTGGAAACACAAAAAGCACCTTAATATCTAAGTCCATACTGCAGAAGCAACAGTGAAACCATTAGGAGTCACAGTTGTATTTAAGGACCCACCTGTTCTGGATCCTGGATACCTCACTTCAAAATATGAGCTCTCACTAATCAGCTTTAACCCTTCCTCAGACTTCATCAGACTGTCGTGCTGACTCCTCATGCTGGTCCCGTATCAGCAGATGCCATAATAAAGAACTGTCTTGGTTTAGCCACCCTTTGGGCCTTCCATTTCATTTCTTACATGAGTTGTCTCAAGTATCAAGGCTGTCTGGAGTCTCCCACGCACAAAAACACACAACCTTATGCTCGTTGACTGCCTGTTCCCAGTGAACATCTCTGAAAGAAAAACAGCCCCCCTGAGACCAAAGAGTAAAGAAGTCTATATTGAAAGTGTAAACCAAGTCACACAGTATTTTCTTTAAAATACACATCTCCAGGGATAGTGCAGTATCTTTGATACAAATTGCTATAAAGAAAACAGTTGCACTTTAAAATAGATAGCAGGAAAAAAAGAACACCTCAACTGAAATAAGACAAAGAAATAATGAACTTAAGATTGCAATGAGCTATGCCAAACAGCATTAGGACAGTTAGGAGTGAGTGGGTTTTTTTTTTTTTTTTCTCCAGATATCAGAGCAGAGTTAATAGAAAGCTTAACAAATAGAAATAAATCTGAAATCTCAGTCACTGTGGGGTTGTGAGAATATACAAATGAATTATTATATACTGGCCAGTGGATACCCTTTTACTAGGGCACTCAGCAATAGTCTCTATTTGAAACAGGATATCAGGCTAGCTAGTCATTTGGTCTAAGCAATACTCTTATTCTTCTCTAAATTTTTCTTTTCTATTCTTGTATTCTATTTATAAGATCTTTATATATGGCTCAAAGGGGAGAAGTTTAAAAATCCATATTACAGGCATGAAAAGATTTTAGAAGAAGCACAACTATACTCAAGAAGAATTACAGCTTTTCTTTTTCATTGTCCTGGTATTTTATATGTGGTTGGACAACTTCACTGCATGCTGATAAGGTTATACCACAGAATCCAAACCTTTAAGGAATTATTTAAAAAAGACAGCACTCAAAAAATCCTGTATCTGAAAAGTTGTAGCTAGTGAATCCCACATGAGAAACTGGTTTTATAGATTTTATCATTTTTGGCTTATTCTTGAGTCAATGGTTGCCTAGTTTAACAACTGAACAGTACAGAGTTTACAGTTTACCAGTTCATCAGAGAAACATAGAAAATGGAAATCCTTTCCAACAAGAAAGGTAACACTTCTTCCAAAGATTTTTGATCCCAAACCCATGATGAAAATGTCAAGAACATATGTCCTTGGAATGTATCTGGTTTCCTTAGGAAGATGACATTTTTGACAAAGAAAAAAATAACTTTTTCTAAAAAGAAGGCTCTCCTGAAGACTGTTCTTGCTTCCTTTCTTTTATGACTTTCCATAGTCTAACAGGACTCTTAGTATGTCCAGCTAGTATGCCCATTAATATTCCTGGATAATTTTTCTGAGTTCTTTTCCAGTCTGTACAATTCTCAGCCCTCCAGGTATCTGTCAAAAAATCCTCTTGCTGCAAAATCAGTCTAGATGCAGAAAAACAGTTAATAATTCAAAAGACATAAATGTCAAAAGTAGTGTTCTACAAGTATAACTGTAGGATGAATGAATTTTCTTTTGCTAGTATGAAAGTAGCTTTTCTACTTAACAAATACTCTTTGGAAAGGGATCTAAGGAAAATAAACCGAGCCTTCCCTCTGAGTATATATTTGCTTATGAGGGATCAGGGCATAAGGGTTTAGCAGTTAGGATACTTAAAGAGTATCTCCTCTTAAAACAAACTTGAGGCATGTGGAACTCTTAAAAACTTGCAGACATTTTTGGGGGAATTAATATTGATGTGGAATTAATAATGGATGTGGAATTGGGGGAATTAATAATGGGTGTGTTAGTATTTGGAGCTAACCACATATGTACACGATTTATTGATAAGACATTATCATTCAAGCAGCCTTACACTAATATTAGCAAATGGAATTTTGCCTCTCAGGAAGGATGGCTGGATCTTGCATAGCTTCTATTTATTGATGTTCTAAATTTGTTTTTAAAACATGGCTATGTTGTTCTCAAGATGCAGGGTAAATCTTCCCATTCCGCAGAAGTGCTGAAAAACATTTTACTGTTTATGAGTTAGATCTAGTGTTGGCAGAAGTGGATATGTCTGCTGCAGGCAATACGCATATATAGACACTTTATTTTGCCATACATCTGGCCCCTAGATGGGATAAATGCGAATTTCTAGAAGAGAGGAAGACTAAACAGCTGAAAGCAGAGACAAATTTAGATAGTTCTGGAATAAATAATGTTTAATCTTTAACTGTTTAATGCATGAGAATGTCCTTCCTTTCATCTGTTTTGTCCAGTTTGACTTCTGGAATATAGCGAGCTACAAAAAGGACATTGTGACAGCAAAAGTTTTGCAAAAAATATGTGATATCAAAATATATATGTATTTTTTAATTATTCATTTGGTTATATCTTAATTGGAAATAAACTAATTCAGGGTTACTTGGGACCTGTTTTGTATGATTGTCAAAACTCTCCTTAAACATCCAGATTTACATTTCAGAATGACTGCATTTTGATGGCTGCCAAACTTCAATGTTAGAAATAAGCTGTAGAGCTTTTTGTGTTTTCCTTGGAGTCTTCTGGTTTGAACACAGCTGTGAAGCCCTAAGCCAATGTAAGGGAATGAATTACCTGAAACAAGCATAAGTAAGTAGAGGGGTCCAC